>SJYC01053615.1:0-61593 GCA_006408675.1 Madoqua kirkii | reverse complement strand
GAATAGGATGGGGAGAAAATGAATCCATTTTGACTGAAATCAATCACCATATTTTAAAAACACTATTCTAGGGTAAACAGAAGAATCACCGTTTTTTAAGGGACAAAAGCGATTAAGTTAAAATACAGATCTGATTTTGCTAGTCCAGAGTAAATGATGATCTATTTTTTTCCCAAATAATATGGAATCTGAGCAAACCACTAATTCTAATGTCTCATGTGAACCTTTTAAACAACTCAACTTTAGTAAAAGTCAGCTTTTTGCCACCAACAGTTTCCTATTTCGAAAACATACGTGGTTAAATGGGTGCTAAGTTGCTTCATTCACGTCCAACTCTTTGCAACTCCATGGACCTGTCTCTTATACACATCTAGATGTGTATAAGAGACAGCTTTAGAGAACCACTTAAAAATAAAACTGTTATATAACATTGATAATACTGCAAAGAAATAACAACAATGTAAATCTGAAATAGTACATTATATCATCAAAGCAAGGAAGTGACTCAGTAAAATATTGTTTAGCCAATAAAAGATATAAAGACATTTAAGAAAGCAGAAACTGAATGAGTCATGTTCTCAAATATACAATAAATCCAGAAATAAAATTCCAAAACTCAGCACACTTAGAAATATTAAAATACCATCACAAAGCAAAGATAATCCAGTCATTAGAATTTTACTTAAATATTTTCTTAATAATAAGTCAAAAAAGAAAAATCATATATTTGAGGATAGTTCTCAGATACTTTCCTCTTGTAGCACACCTTCAACTCTGATCCAAAAGAGGTCAGTCATGAGATCTTATGAAGTTATTTCACAAAGCAGGAGTCAACTTCCACATGCCAGACCTGCTTCTCGATTCTCTGTCCTTGAAATTATTAGTAAAGCCTGACATTGGGCAAGATCTCTGATTCATCTGAGTATGATTTGATGATCTGATCCTTTGTGGTATATCAGGTTATAGATTAGGATTTGATGCAAGGGTGGCTGCCCAGCCTTGTGAAAGGATGTCCAAGTGGTGAAAGTGTTGAAGCAAATTACAGATAACAAATCTTATCAATAAAATTGGAGGAATTCAGAATTTGTAGAAAAGACTTAGTCCTAGAGGAAATGGCAAGTAAATCGTCACAGAGTGGCAGGCAGGAAGTGACAAGTAGCCACCAGAACCAGTTTAAACCTTTTCAGTGGATCGATGGTAATATGCATTGCAAACCCTTCTGAAGGTCATCTAGTCCAGAAGAGATTCCAAGAAGCCTTCTTTGAATGCCAAGCAATTATTATCAAAACAGGCTTGTTTCCCCAACACACAGTAAACCAAATACTGAGACATGGAGGTTTGCAGCTGAGAAAGAGTTCATTCAGAAGGCAGCCAAGCGAGGAGATGGGAGAATAGCCTCAGATCTGCCTCCCCAAAGGCAAGGGGCTTGAGATATTTATGGGATAAAGAAGCAGGGTGGTCTCAGGCTTGAGGAAAGAGGTTTGGAGGAAGGGAAAAGGTAACATAATCTGGGTTTTATTCAGGTGTATCTGGGTTACACACTTCTTTGTGGGATAAATGTTCAAAACTGGCACTTATCATGATCTGAGGGTGGAGTTTTTGGCTCTCTAACATCAAAAGGTCTCTCATAGGATACCAGCATAGGCCCAGTTCTGGGATGGTCCCAATCAGTCTTGACCAGCTTGAACTGAGCAGGAGCCAACTCCAGGCTCCTTGAAACAACTTAATCCGCCCCCCTCCATTATTGTAATAACTCATAAGATAGAGGCATTATCTATAGAGGTTGTTAAGAAGTCTAGTGATATGTATTACCTAGGCTATGTGAGCCTCAGAGGGTATACAATTAAGAAAAAAAAAAAAACTAAAGTAGGCTTAATTAGTAAAGGCAATTTACAAGCAGAGGGGTTTATAACAAGCTGTTCCCTTATCTGCTGTTCTGTAAGATACATTTCTACAAACTCATCAATATTTCCATTGGATTCTCTCCAAAACTTGTCTTCTTCATTTGTGAAAGATCACTTTGTTTAGTCCATATTCTGGGGTCAACAATAGTCAGGTTGTTGATAGTTTGCCCCTTTCTAGCCTCTTTTTGGTCGAGGAATCTAAGACAATGTCCAAAAGTATACTATTTGTCCAGTTAAAGTGGCTTTCTTGTTTCTAAAAAGTTTGTCTGTGTCAGTAACTCTCAACTGGGGTGAGTTTGTCCCCCACGGGACATTTAGCAATGTCTGGAGACTTTTTAAAAAATTTTATTGAAGTACAATTGATTTATAATAGCAAATTAATTCATATATATATATATGTGCATTTTTTCATGTATTTTCCATTGTCATTTACCATAGGACATTGCATACTGTTCTCTCTGCTGTACAGCAGGACCTTGTGGTTTATCCATTCAGTATTAGAGACACTTTTATTGTCACAACTGCGGACATTGTAAGTTGAGGCTAGAGATACTGCGAAATATTCTACAATGCAGGACAGTCCCACATGACAAAAAATTATCTAGAGAATCAATAACAGTGTATAAAACTCCAGACAATCCTCATTGGTCTCTCCTGCAGCTCTATTGAATGAGGACCACAAAGGGCAACAGGAAATAAAAAGGTTCTCATGCTCTTAGAAAAAAAAAACCTGACTGTTCTGTAGACATAGTGGCATATAGCCAATCACGGAAAGTCCCTTGCTTCTGGAATTCAGCCAATCAGGGATAAACTGACTCCAATAAACTCACCTATAGTGCCAATTAGTCAACAACAATCTAACTAAGTAACTAAGTAACTAAGCTCTACTCAGAGAGACTGACCAGCAAATTCTCTAAAGTAAGCCATCAATTCAGCTTTGTCTTTTTATTCCACACATTAAATAATGCTCTCATCATCCTTTAACAGTATCTATGTCCTCATGGTATGTTCCTTATGACTACTTGGCTAGGAGGGAAAAGAACCTCAAGTCTGATTTATAGATGATTCTGCATAATATGCCAGCAATGACAAAAGGTGGGCCTTCACAGCAGAGTGGTACAAGCCCATTTGGGAGTGTTCTGGAACAGTGAGGAAAGAATATTCTCCCAGTGAGCTAAAATTTTGAATACTGTTCTATCCACTTGATCCAGATTTTAAAATTGTCAGATATACAGATCTACCTACTATTCATAGATAATGGCTAATTGTTTGATTTTATTGTCAGGGAATTGAAAGAAATAGGATTAGAAGATTAATCCATAAGGAAGCTTGGGAAAGTAGTAAATGAACAGACCCTTAGCAATAGCAACACTGTGAAGGTATATCCTATGTGAATGCATACCAAAGGACGTACACTATAGAGAAGTTTCCCAATAATCAGGTTGACAAAATGACATTCTGCGTATGCCACTCTTTTCCCCCAACCACTTCTGTGCCTGCTCAAGGGACCCAGGGGCAAGTGACTGTGGTGAAAGAGAAGGAGCTAAAAATATACATATTTCCCCTCATTGAGGCTGACATGGTGTGGCAGATTTTATTTTCCTAAAGATGGTCCCAACACTATAGATATAAATCATCCCCCACATGATCCTCTTACAGTGTGACCTTGACACTTTTACCCTCAAGTAATGGGTCAATGTCCCCTCCCCTAAAACTTAAGAAGATCTTTACTATGGCTTTGATCAGCTAAATACAACAAAAGTGATACAATTTGACTTCACAAAATAAATCATAAAAGTGGCGCTCACTTCCAACTTGTCTTTTTAAGACACTCACCTTTGGAGCTCTAGGCCACCATCTAAGACAGCTGAGGCTCTCGTGCTGTGAGAAAGCCCAGGCTACAGGGAGACACCTTTTGTAGGTTTCTAGCCAGCAGCCAGCATCAAGTGCCAGACATGTAAGTTAAGACACTTTCAGACGATTTCAGTCTTCAACCATCAAGACGCTCTCAGTCTTCTCAGATGAGGCCTCAGACAACGAGGAGCAGAGAAAGGCCACATCTACTATCTAAATAGCAGTGATCTATCTCAATTAGTGATCTATCTATCTAGAAAAAATTGTGAGCTATCTAAATTCCTGATCCATAGGATCCGTGAGTATAACAAAGTGGTTGTCTTATATCATTAAGGCTTGTTTGTTTTTGTTTTTGTTTTTGTTTTTTGGATGGGGGTTTATGCAGTAATAGATAACTAGAACAAAATTTAAAGCCTGTAAGTGGAGATGTTCATATCAAAAACATAAACTATGTGGTGCTGACTTTGGGACCAAGCAAAGCTGGATGCATTTGAGGACAGTTAGTCTAGAGTGCTTCAAAGAGGCTTTTAGTGAGTGCTCAAAGGATAGTAGGAAAATGTTATTGCAACCTGGAGGAGAGGGAAATCTTCCTATGTATTATTGGAAAGTTTGGCAGCATAGCGTCTTGTTGGTCCCAGTGTTTGCTGAACCCAGGGTAGGCAAGGTGTGAGCAGGGAAGCTGGAAGGAAACTCAAGGAGCCATAGGAACTGTAGACGTGTTTATTCTTTTCTGGCTGGCACGGCAGCCATAACAGCAGACACGGTGTATTCTCTCCTCTCGTGACTGACCCAGCAGACACAGCTGTAATGTAGCCATAACACACCCTCAAGGCCATCTCCGATGGCACTTATATGGGCCACCACACAAAGTAGCCCGTGACCAAGTGAGTACCTCGTGGCGTGCAGGTGCAGTGTTATAAATGATCTCAGCTGCTACATAATCATCATTTACAAAACATGGGGCCAGAGAGCCTGATCACACCACACCATCTTGGCTAATTTGCTCCTCTGCTACACAAAGAAAATAGAAAATGTATATAAGGAATTTAATAAAGAAAACTAAGAAGATTTCTAGGCAGAATATTAAAAGTACTACCTGACTTCTCACTATGATAAAATATGAAAGGAAATAAATTAATTAAATAATAAGCTGTTGAATATATAGGATCTAGTATTCACTAGGTTCAAAAATAAAGCTGTTTCTAATACTAGTGGCTTCCAGGTTAAAGTCAAAAGTGCTTTCCCTATAACAATCTCACAAGAGCCCAAAGTAAAGAAAGGACTATCTCAAAATAATTTGTGGCTTTTATCTAAATAGTGAAAGTCACTCATTCACGTCCAACTCTTTGCAACTCCATGGACTATACAGTCCATGGAATTCTCCAGGCAAGAATACTGGAGTGGGTAGCCTTTCCCTTCTCCAGGGGATCTTCTCAACTCAGGGATCAAACCTAGGTCTTTTGCATTGCGGGTGGATGCCTTACCAGCTGAGCCATGAGGGAAGCCCAAGAATACTGGAGTGGGTAGCTTATCTCTTCTCCCACGGATCTTCCTGACCAGGAATCGTACAGGGTCTCCTGCCTTGCAGGCAGATTCTTTACCAATTGAGTTATCAGGGAAGCCCTCTTTTCCAAATAAGTGTATTATAAATTGATGCATTAAAAAGTCTGTAAAATTTTTCAAAGGATTTACCAGCTTTGATTGAAAGGGAAAGAGACAGAAATAAAAAGAGGTGTTTAGAGTACTGGCACCTACTTGTACAGATGATGTCACAGATGTCATTCACACCTGTGAAAGTTCACCAATCCCTGAATTCAAGCTTCAAAACACCCTGTGTAAGATTAGTGGGACTTCCCTGGTGACACGTAGAGTCCACCTGCCAGCACAGGAAACAAGGGTTCAGTTCCTAGTCTGGGAAGATTCCATGTGCAGTGGAGCAGCTGGGCCCGTGTGCCTGCATGGTACTGAAGCCCACATGCCTAGAGTCTATGCTCCACAGTAAGAGAAGCCTCTGCAATAAGAGGCCCCAGCGCTGCAACAAGGAGTAGTGCCCACTTGCTGCAACTAGAAAAACCCTGTGCAAATCAGTGAAGACCCAGAGGAGGAAAAAGAAAAAAAAAATTAGTGGATGCAGGAGAACTTTATTCAGTTGCAAACACAGATAACTTTTTATGGAAAAGGAAGGATGATTTAAAAGGCAGAGGGAGTGGAGCCACGATTCCAGGAGCACAGCCAAGAGTCACGGAAAACAATTTCTAGGAAGCAGGACGGAGGCCTATTCAAGGAATTGGCCAATGTGCCTGCTGGGTTTTGGAGCTGCTATAGACCAGTGACTATTTTCCTCCTTTATCTATAAGGGGTTCCCCTATGTATATCTCACAATTTCATGTTGAGCATGTGTGGGATATAAATAATTATTTACAAGTCTTCAGAGGGAACCACACCCAAGGAGCCTTATCTAAACTTGTATCTGATTAGGTAGCAGGATTCATTGAGTTTAAGCTGATGCTATGCTGAAATAACACTAGAGGGATCCTAAGAGAGGGGGTGAGTCAATGTTGCACGTGAGAGGCATGTGAATTATGACCGGAAGATGGCCAGAGTGTGGATTTAGTGGTTCTCATAGATAAAATCACACACAAGTAAATCTGAAATTCATAATCCACAGTAATTCAGTTTGCTACTTAGTATATCAACTGTGTAGGAATCAGCTGACATTTTCAAACCAGGTATTGTATCAGAATTGATTACTTGAAAGGAGAATTTGTAGTTTGGAAACTGCTTAACACAGAATTAGAGCAAAAAAAGGATTTATGCAAGGAACATAGTCTGATGAAATCTGATGAAAAGTTCCTGTCCCTTAGAAAAGACCCTAGAGACCTTGACGCTCATGTAATTCAGATTTTAAAACACTCTAGAAAATTCTCAATACTCATTGCTATGTGTTTCTGTAAAGTGTGATTTTTCAGATGCTGGCTATATGCTTTTGGTAAGAGTTTTAAAACACATATTAATATCACTGATTATGCAACAATCAGTAATTTTTTTCTATGGACCTAAGAGATATTTTGTAGTACTCATGTTGGTTTGATTAATTTAAATTTCAAAATAGTAAGCTTTATTTTCCTTAAGCTTTTTTACCAAGCACAATTTATATAGACACTTTATATTTTACAAATTGGTTTGTAAATAAAACAAGTAAAATGAGATTTATTTGTATATGCTATTATTATAATATAAAAATAATTTTTATAATTATACATAATAGTAAATACATATTATATATATATATATATTATGACAAATCAACTCATCTAAAACTGAAGCCACTCCCCTACAAAGCTTTTTAGCACTTTTCATTGCTATCATCTGTAGACTTGCCACCACCTCCTTAATCAATGAAGCTTATGGGATTTTATTCACATTTTTTATCTGCCCTAACTTTTACAATCTTCCTACATCTACAGAAGCAATTCATATAATGACTTTGCCATAAAATTGCTGGACTCTTAAACTGCTGTAAGTCTAACTCTCCTTCCAGGCTCTAATATGGATCTTGTCTTCAAAAGAACTTCCTACCTCAGATACATTAAATGTTAATGCTGTACTCTCTGACCTGCCAGATCTCTTCTTCACTGTTGCTTCACCTAATCTTTGGCCATGCAGCTATACAGTCCCCATTATCTACCAGCCCAATCCTTTCCTGACTTCTTTTTCTTCCTACCTTCACCTAGACACTACTGCTGATCATTTTAACCTCAGTTCTATTTGTTTATATACCACAATATGACCAAAAAATTACAATTCTGATTTCAAAAGTAAAGTTAATTTGGCTTTTCTTGCCTGATTACAAAAGAAACATACAGCCATTGGGCAAATATTTAGGAAGCAAAGAAACCAATAAAGAAAATTAAAATCACCATAAACCACATTAAAAAGAAATATCCAATATTAACATTTTGCTATTTATACCTTACTAGTTACTTTTATTCATGTATATAAGCTACACTTTTTAAAATATAGACTGAATTGTATATGCTGGTTTTTTAAGCTGTGTGACTTTTTTATTCAAATGTTACTTTATAAATAATCAAGATTAAAGTTTTTTATAAGATAACAGCATTTTTGAAAATATATTACAAATGCCTTTAATTTGATATAGAGATTTATGTTATAACAACCCTGATGCTGGGAGAGATTGGGGGCAGGAGGAGAAGGGGACAACAGAGGATGAGATGGCTGGATGGTATCACCGACTCGATGGACGTGAGTCTGAGTGAACTCCGGGAGTTGGTGATGGACAGGGAGGCCTGGCGTGCTGCAATTCATGGGGTCACAAAGAATCGGACACAACTGAGTGACTGAACTGAACTGAACTGAGTGATATAATTTATGTAGCAGAAATCTTTTATGAAAGTTACGACCAAAATTATTACAATTTCACGTTATTTCCTGTCACCCTTTAAAATTCTAACTGTGATTATATTTCTCTCTTGGTTAAAATGTTCTGCATATAGAGATCATTTCTTATTCTAAACACTTTGGAAATTAGAATTTGACAAAATTTTGAAACGTAATGGCCTGTTTTCTTTTTAGTATTGCCATTCTCTTCAAGTAGAATGTATCAATAATATTACCATAAGTCTTGGTATGCTAATTTTCAAGGGTACATATTTTCTTTTCATTATACCTACATTTCTATCTTAAAATACGTATTATTATTTTAAAAAGAAAAGTCTCCACCCTAATAAAGCCATTTTAAAGCCCTTTTCCTGCACTTTAAGTAGGTACAAAAAACAAAACTAATTCAGAAAAAAAAAAAGGAAAGAAGAATCCCCTCAAAAAAACCCAGCCTATTTATAAGAGTTGAAATATAAGTGGTAGAGTATTTTCAGATAGCATTTATTTTACAAAAGGAATATTGTAAGAGAACAGTACATAAAACACATGAATTGGGCTACTTCAGTTTAAGCACAAGGGAGCAGGTCCCAGACACACCCAGTTGGATCTGTCTCACCCTAAGCTGACCCTAGAACCACAACTACAGCCCTCAGGGTTCTGGGTAATGGCTATGAACAAATAGTTATTAAACACCTATCAGCAACATGGTATTATCAACAGACAAGTCTCAGAAACTACTGAAGAATGTGACTATATATCAAGTATAATTGTTCTGCCTTTTTTATATTCAAAAATCACTATATGGAGCTCTATTTTTAATTACTTGAGGAACCTCCATACTGTTTTCAGTCATGTCAGAACCATTTTATATTACCACCAACAGTGTATAAGGGTTCCAATTTCTCCATATCCTAGCCAATCAACAGTTTAAAATGTTTTTATAATAGCTATTCTAATAGGTGTGCTATGGAGTGTCTGCCTCTTTGTGGCCTCATGGACTATAGCTAGCCAGGTTCCTCTGCGTGTGGAATTTTCCAGGCAAGCATACAGGAGTGGGTTGCCATTTCTTACTTCAGGGGATCCAGGGATTGAACCCGTATCCTTTGCACCTCCTGCATTGACAGGCGGATTCTTTTCCAATAGTGCTACCTGGGAAGCATCCTAATAGGCATGAGGTTATAAATCACTACGGTTTTATTTGAGAAATTTCATTTTGGGTATATATCCAATAGACTTGAAGTCAGGATCTAGAAGAGGTAACTGCAATCCCACATTCATATACAAGTAGGACAATGCATCCAGGAAAACAACCTAAATATCCATCAACAATGAATGAATAAAATGTAGTCAGCTCACTTCTGTTCAGTTCAGCTACTCAATCGTCTGATTTGTGTGTAAATGAAAATAAGGATTTTAGTAAACTAATTAAGAGTTGATTTGTTTTTGAAATTTATTTTTTGTATACTGAGTGTTCTCCAGATTCTTAAGTTTATTTTTCTTTATATAAAAAAGTATATGTTTGAATCTCAATAATTGTTTATCCTAATAACCTTAAGGAGCTGTTCCCAGTTACTTGTACAGAAAGAGAGGAACCAGAATTTTTAAAGTGGATGTTTGAGTCTGTATTCACTGTCTATACAGTAAATAATCAATATGATTATTGTTGTACCATTCTCTTATACTGTATTTTTAAAAACCTTTTTTTCCTGCTGCTAACCAATGTTATACATGCTTGTATAAATTTACAGCAGTACAGAAAAATATGATATAGAAAAGTATAATTATCTGTAGTTCTGTTACTGTGCCAGTCAATAATCAGTTTAGTTCAGTCACTTAGTCGTGTTCAACTGTTGCGACCTCATGGCCTGCAGTACGCCAGGCTTCCCTGTCCATCACTAACTCCCAGAGATTACTCAAATTCATTCCATTGAGTCAGCGATGCCATCCAACCATCTCATCCTCTGTCGTCCCCTTGTCCTCCTGCCCTCAATCTTTCCCAGCATCAGGGTCTTTTCAAATGAGTCAGCTCTTTGCATCAGGTGGCCAAAGTATTAGAGTTTCAGCTTCAACATCAGTCCTTCCAATGAACACCCAGGACTGATTTTCTTTAGAATGGACTGGATCTCCTTGTAGTCCAAGGGACTCTCAAGAGTCTTCGCCAACACCACCGTTCAAAAGCTTCAATTCTTCTGAGTTCAGCTTTCCTTATAGTCCAACTCTCACATCCATGCGTAACTACTGGAAAAACCATGGCTTTGACTAGATTGACCTTTATTGGCAAAGTAATAATGTTTCTGTAATACCGATTCATACTGGCCAGAATTTAAATACTAAATGTGTGACAGTGTTGTAAGCGTTCGTGAGTATACTGATTACTTTAGCCATAGAAAAGAAAGGGATAATGCCATTTGCAGCAACATAGATAGAGAGAGAGATTATCATACTAAATGAAGGAAGTCAGAGAAAAACAAGTACATATGATAGCATGTATATGTGGAATCTCAGCTATGGCACAGATGAACTGATTTATGAAACAGAAATAGACTCATAGACCTATAAACAAATGTACAATTACCAGGAGAAAAGGGGGTGAGGGAAGGATAAATTAGAAGCTTGGGATTAGCAGATACAAACTAGTATATATAAACTAAACAACAAGGTCCTAATGTATAGCACAAAGAACTATATTCATTATCGTGTAATAAAAACCATGATGGAAAAGAAAATACTTTGACCAAAGTATTTTGCATTTTTTTACAATAAAAATTGGATTCCTAAAAAAAATGTATATACACGCATATATATATGTTTGTTTTGAGTCATTTAATCTATAAGAACCCTATAAGGTACTGCTTGTTATCATTGTTTGTCAAATGATGGAACTGGCCCAGAATGGTTAAGTAACCTGATATGCTTGCTCCCAGTTTTTTCTATGGGTAGATTATCATTTGATATTATTGCTATTGTATTATTTACAAAAATAGGGACAGAACATACTGATGCTGTTTTACCATGGTCAGGTCCAAAACAAACTCCCCTGAACCACCAAAACTGCTCTTCACTCCACTATGTAAATATAAATAGCACCAGCATACAATTTTTCTGCAAGTCTGGTCAGTACTATCTACTTTAAGAATGAAAAGGCCATTTCTCACTGTCTTCACTCCTTTAAGCTGAATCCAAGCTGTTATCATCTCCTGCCTGGATAATTGCCGGAGTCGTTGTGGCTGGTCTCCGCACTTCCAGCATCACCCACTCCTGTAGTCCATTCTCCAGGCAGCAGCCGAAGTCTGATTTTTAAATGTCACTCAGATCATGTTACCCTTCTGCTTAAAACATCTCAATATTCACATCCCTCGTGATGGTACTGAAAATAGCACCCTGAGTCATCGTCACAGCCCTGGAGACCCGTGTGGTCCCTCTCTGTCCTCTTGGCCCCACTCCTACCTCCTCCCATCTCCCTGCCTCCTTGCAGCCACATTTCCATCTCTGGACCATGTCATGCTCATTCCCACCTCCGGGACTTTACACTTTCTCTTCCGTTAGTTGTCGCTTTTGCACGGTAGGCTCCTGTGTCCTTTCAGTCTCCCCAAAGCAGCCTTCACAGGCTACCTTTCTAAAGAATCCTAACCTTCCAGTGCCCCATCCAATCTTGACCTCTGTCGTTTTCTTCAAAGCACTTACCACTATCTGAATTTATTTCCTTATTTCTGTATTGCCTTTTTCTCCTACTGTGGCAAAAAGTCCATGAGAATAGGAATTTTCTCATTCATCTGAGTAACTAAAAAAGGCAGGGCAATCAGACTTTCAATGAATAGCTCAATTAATGAACAATTTAGACACCAGCAATAGAAAGATGTTTCCTGAAGTATTATTTGCATGTGCCTCCTAATTCTCACGTTGCTCCAGATTGCTGAATGAATGCTTGAATTGATTGCACAAGGAAAGAAACTTTTCAGCAGCTAGGGATGTTGATAAAAGCATCTTGTCTGATTAAATGAAAGTATAAAAGACAGGTTTGCTTAATTCTTACTGAGTGGACTTCAGAAATGAGACAGAGTATTCTTGTGTGAAGAATTCTGGTCACTGAATAGCGGACCAATCACTGCAGTATTGTTAGGTAATTGTTATGAAGATGGGGAAACAACACAGTGATTCCTGGGAAAGCAGAACATGGTGCATTAGCATTCACAGCCAGATCCTCCAGTTATATTTTGATCAGTAAAAGTTCCTTTTTCTTGCACAGCTTCTTATTGCTTCTCCCTAAACATCCAGCCATTTGGGGAAGAAAGTGAGCCCAGTGTTTTTAATGATGGGTTAATATAGCCCCTTCCAGTTGTCACAAAAGTCAGCATGAACCTTTGATTAACCTCTTCAACTCTTCACTGAATCATTAGAACTCTTCTATGAGGTACTGAAAATACTTGCATCTTACTTGTGTTTCCCAAAGAGAGACACTTGTCTTTACAAGTGGAAATACAATGCTCACTCATTTCTGCTTTAATGATATTTTAACGTATGTGTTAAGTCCTATGAGCTACCTTTGTCTGATTATAAAATTCTTTCTGAGAACAATATTTCTTTGATTACCAAGACCAAAAATGACCGGGTTGGGAAATTTTTCCCAACTCTTTAACATTAAAATGGTTTTTAGCAGGTGGAGTACCAGTTGAGTGCATACATGTGTGCAGAAGTTTCAAGCAAAATCAGCATAGCACTCATATAGCTGCAAGTAAGATTTTAAGTGCCATAGGATTAGCTATTCTAGAAAGAGTAAGTTTTTACATGTAGATGTTTTTCTGCTGAACCAGAGCAAAGAAGGCTGTGTATAGGACACTGTCTACAATTTGAACTTGAAGTCCATTTTTTGGATAAAACTTTATTATGACAGGCTGTTCCATTTATCTTTTGTGCTCATCTTTATCTTAAAAGGATATCTTAAAAAAGATCTTAGAGATCACCTATTCAACCTTTTTTATGGTGAGAATTATAGCCCAGAGAGGAAAGGTGGCTTTTTTAAGGTTTTAGCAGTTAGTGGCTAAGCTGAACCGAGAACAGGAGGCTTTCTTGCTAAGTCCTGTTGCTGCCTTTACCCCTGTATGTTTGGGGCTCACATCCAGTGAAGATGTGTAGCTGTAATAAGATGTTAATGTCTTGTGCATACTATAAAGAAATTCTGACATTCAGAGTCACTCAGTGAGCTTTGTGTTCTGATAAAAACTTCCTCTCCTCCCTGTCCCCACTTACAAAATGTGGTAATGCATTTCCGAAAACTGGATGGATACCCTCCCAACCATGTACCATCTTTCAGTTTCAGAGATATCACATGATAGGATGTCAGTGGAGATGGGAGTTTTCTGGACACGTCCACCCATTATGGCCTGTCTTCTGTGATAATAATGCACTTGGTTGTGGGATGGCTTGCTGAGCTTTTGAGGATAGTCTGTCTCCCTGGATGCCTTTTTCCCTGCTCTTTGCAAAGCTAAATGAACCATAGGGGAATTGAACCTATAACCTTGGCCTCATTAATTTACCTGCTGTAAAAATCTCCTTTTGGAAATTTTTGTTCTGCTGTGATGAGATTAAGGATGTGATTTCATTCATTCAATAAGCAGTCTCAGCATGACAGTAATGGCAACATAGAGCACAGAGAGGCAGAGGACAAGGTCTTTGCCCTCGAGGGTTTAAGATGAGTGCTCCAATCAAGAGTGTCAGGGCAGAAGGATGACCGCTGAGGCAGGGGGATTAGCAAAATGCAAAAGCAAATCATGAGAACAGAGAGGGGTGTGTCCTGCCGGGAAAACATCAGAAGACCCTTGAAGGATGGATGGCTTTTCCAGGATTGGACTGGGGGTGGGTATAGAGATGGCGGTGCCCAAGCCCGTGGATGGGGAGATTGCAGTGTGGTGAGCACAAGCATGAGAGGACCTGCAGGTGAAGGCAGAGTCACACAAACATTATCGTGTATGGTGATACTGGGCGCAGGCATGATGGAATATTTCTAACCTGGAAAGAATCAGAGCTCTGTAACAGGAAGTGTCATTTGTCAGCCACTGTAGAATGAACTGGAAGGGAGGCTGGGGTTGAGGGAGAACCCTGAGGAAGTGATGAGGGTCCGAAGCAGGCTTCCCAACAGGGTGAGGGCAAGTGATGGAAGTCGGTCAAGGCTGGACCAGCAGGGCTTGGTAACTGAGTAGATGTGATAGTGGATGTTTCAACCTGGGTGCCTAGCAGATGGCAGTATCCTTCTGGAAGCCAGAAGAAGACAGAGGCAAGGCAGTTTTGTAAAAGAAGTGGACACATAAAATTGGAACATCGGGGAGAGGTTGGAGTTCCATGTAAAAATTCAGGAATCATTCATTAGGAGAGCTGTCTGAGCTGGGATAAGTGGATGAGATCATCGAGATAAGCTGTAGAAATGAGAATAAAGATGTCCAAATGTAGAACACTGAAGAAAATCTACACTGGTGATCAAGACAGTGAGAAAAGAGCCTCAGAAATAGTGAGCTCAGTAGACCGTTGCAGACACCGAAGAAGCAGAGCACCGCCAGAGGTATGTGGAGGCTCTCTTATAATTGAGAGATGTCAGCAAACAAGAGGGGAAAATAACCCAGGTTTGCTTTAATTCTGTCATTGGCCAAATTATTGTTTTAATTAGAATTCATAATGCATCTTTTTGATGCTTCGCTTTGACTTTATCTTAATTCAGTTGCACTATATACTTTTCTCGAGAGAGTTTAGAACCAAGCACATTCCTGTATGTAAGCAGTGCAGTAGGAGTTCAAAATTGATGATGGTTGTGAAAAGGCCAGTCATCTTAGACCACTCATTTATCCCAAGTGTTAAGCAGGAGCCTTTTATATACCAAGGACTGTGCCATGCCCTGGGGACATAGTGGCAAAGAACCACAGACACAGATCCAGGCCCCTGTTGAATTTACCTTCTTGTGTGAATGAAGCAAAATAAAGAGGAAAATAAACAGACTAAAGAAGGAAAATAGACAACCGGTTCAGCGGTGACGTGTGCTAGGGAGAAAATAAATCCAAAGAAGAAGGGGGTTCAGAAGAACAAGTGTTTCAGTAGAGAGGTCAGGGAAGGACTGATTGAGGAAATAACATTTGGGATGAAACCCTGAAGAAGCAGGGGACATACATATCTAGGTGGACAGAGACAACATGTGCAAGGCTCCGAGGTGGGTGTATGCCCGGTGTGTTTGAGGTCTGGCAAGGAGACCCGTGTTCCTGAAGGATAGCAGACATGTGAGAAAGGTTAGTGAAGTTATAGGAACCATACTGGGCCCCTGTAATCATAGGTTGGCCCTGACTTTTCCTCTGAATGTAAGGGAAAGCCCTTGGATGGTTTTGAGCAAAGAAATCACTAAGAATCCTGGCTATAGGAGAAGGAAGGGGACAAGGACAGGCAGGAAGATCAGTCAGCAGGCCTCTGCACATCCCGGGAAGAGGTGTTGGTGGCATGGACTAGAGTGGCCCCAGAGGAACTGTGGGAAGTGATCCAAATATGTATGCTTTCTGAGGGTAAAGAGAAATAACAGATTGAAAAAGAAAACAGACGTAGAGAGTCAGGGATGAGTCCAAGTTGCTGTGTTGGTCTGCTGGGGCTGCGTAACAATGGCGCCCCACTCCAGTACTCTTGCCTGGAAAATCCCATGGACGGAGGAGCCTGGTGGGCTGCAGTCCATGGGGTGGTGAAGAGTCAGGCACGACTGAGTGACTTCACTTTGACTTTTCACTTTCCTGCATTGGAGAAGGGAATGGCAACCCACTCCAGTGTTCTTGCCTGGAGAACCCCCGGGATGGGGGAGCCTGGTGGGCTGCCGTCTTTGGGGTTGCACAGAGTCGGACACGACTGAAGTGACAGCAGCAGCAGCAGCAGCAGGGCTGCATAACAAAGCACCACAAACGGGTAGCTGAAGTAAGAGAAATGTGGCCTTTCATGGTCCTGTAGGCTTGGCCATGCTTAACATGTAGGCTGAGTTGGCTCCTTCTGAAGGCTGTAGGGGAGAATCTGTTTCATCCCTCTCTCCTACCTTCTGGTGGTTTGTCGGCTTTCCTTGGCTTGTAAGAGTATCACTGCCTTCATCTTCACATAGCATTCTGCCTGTGTGTCTGTGCCCCGTGTCCTCTTTCTAATAAGAATATCAGTCAAACTGTATTAGCGGCCCACCTTCTCCAGAAAGACCTCTGTCTGCTGTGGCTGTATTCCCAAATAAGATTCCACTAAATCCAAATAAAATTTAGTTTTAGGTGAAAAACTGAAAATAAGGTTACCATGCAACCTAGCAGTCCCACTCCTGGGCATAAATCCAGGCAAAACTGTAATTCAGAAGGTATTCTGTACCCTCATGTTCATAGCAGCACTATTTATGAAAGCCAAGACATGGAAGCAGCAACCTGAATGCCAGCTGAGAGATGAATGGATAAAGAAGATGTGGTACATATATGCAGTGGTATACTACTCAGCCATAAAAAAGAACAAATTAATGCTGTTTGTGGTAACATGGATGCAAGTAGGGATTATCATCCTAAATGAAGGAAGTCAGAAAGAGAAAGACAGATACCATATGATATCACTTATGTGTAACCTAAAGTATGACAAAAAATGAACCTATCTACAAAACAGAAACCAGCTCACAAATGTGGTGAGTAGACTTGTGGTTTTGAAGGGGCTAGGGAAAGGATGACCTGTTAATTTGGGGTTAGCAGATGTCAATATCACGTGTAGAATGGAAAAAACAACAAGGTCCTTCTGAATAGCACAGGGAATGGTATTCAATATCCTTATATAAACCATAGTGGAAAAGAATATATATATGTATATAACTGAGTCTCTTTGGTGTTCAGCAAAAATGAACACAACATTGTAAACCAACTATACTTCAGTTTTTTAAAAAAGATTGCCCTCTGATGCCCTAAGGGCCAGGACTTCAACTTACAGATTTGGGGTGGGCAGGGAACACAATTCAGGTCATAGCAGTTGCCAAGAAAATGTGTTTGCAGAGAAGAGGAGAGTTCCAAAGACTGAAGTTAAGAGGCTTTTAAGTTTGAGGACCCAGACCAAAGTTCATGAAAATGTTCAGTGCAAATCCCATGTATGCTTGCAGTTCTGGAAGAGCACTTACATGCTAGTAAGGACTTTTAAGCTATATTCTAATTGTTTATGGCTTCCTGGCCCTCCCTGTGCAGCATAGGAAAGTCAGACAGAGTATGGGTTGAGTTTTACTGGCTAATATGCCAAAGAATTTATTGGTGCTGAAATGGAATGTTTTGAATGTCATAAAGAAGTCAAAGGACACTAATAAAAATAATAAAGAACACTTTTCTCAGAAGGAGAAACAACTTTGGAGAGCATCATTTCAGCCCTTGATTTAAGAAGTCATTTTCTAAAAAGTCCATCATGCTACAGAGCTTGAGCAGTGGCAGTTTGCTCCTTCACCTGTTTTTGATGAGACTGTAGTTAAAACATATAAAATCATTAGAAAAAATCATCAAGGCAATAGTACCACATTTTAGCTAATTCAAAAAATAGAGAAATCATCATGGTAACTTAACCATTCTAGCCTTTTGATATGTTTTCTTTGAGTCTTTTTTTAATGTTCCTGCTGTTTAACATGGAGACAAAAGCTTGGATAGCAAGGTGCTGGTAGTGACATACAACAAATCTACCCAACATTTCTTCAGCACATCCAGCTCTCATTTCTCTTGCCTTCCAGCTCATATTGCACATTCTGCCTCCTCTGCCCCATCTTTGTCTGGCTAAGGTCTAATCATCCTTCAAAACTCAGAAGGCTTTGAAGAACCCTGACTGGTGTATTCCCACCCTTCAGTTCAGTTGCTCAGTCGTGTCCGACTCTTTGCGACCCCATGAATCGCAGCACACCAGGTTCGATGTAGTCTTCATATAAGTTAAATAAGCACAGTCAAGTATACAGCCTTGACATACTCCTTTTCCAATTTTGAACCAGTCTGTTGCCCCATGTCCAGTTCTAACTGTTGCTTCTTAACCTGCATATAGGTTTCTCAGGAGGAGGGTAAGGTGATCTGGTATTCCCATCTCTTTACAAATTTTCTACCAGTTGTGATCCACACAATCAAAGGCTTTTGCACAGTCAGTGAAACAGAAATAGATGTTTTTCTGGAATTCCCTTGCTTTTTCTATGATCCAGCAGATATTGGCAATTTGATCTCTGGTTCCTCTGACTTTTTAAAATCCAGCTTGTACATCTGGAAGTTCTTTCTTCACATACTGTTGAAGCCCAGATTGAAGGAGTTTGAGCATTACCTTGCTAGCAAGTGAAATGAGCGCAATTGTGTGGACCGTATATGCATTTACCTAGAAGAAAATATGGCTGTTTTATCATCAAGATGTCAACATTAAAGTGATTTTTATTTTTCCCCTTATGTTTCACTATTTGTTTTAAAACTGTATACAGTAAACATGTGCTACATTAGGAATTTTGAAACTCAAGAGTCTATTTTCTCCTTAGTTGTGACTGCACCTGCTGTACATCATCGGATCCTCAGCACAGTTGTCTGAGCAAGGTGAGGTCCAGAACTGATGCACAGTGGTGCTTGAATTGGCTTTCCTCCGGTTCCATTCAGTCTACTTCCTCTCCATTTCGTCTGCCTCCCTGGCCATTATCTAAGTACTGAGGATGGCTTTTCATGGAACTACTGACTTTAGTGCCATTGTTGCATGTTCTTGTATATGTTGTTTGCAACTTGGAGAAATTGGATCCACATTCTCCTGATCCTGACTGACCTAAGAGGCTTGCCACATACAAAAAATGGTTCTCCACCTATTGGACTATGTCGTTAGACCTCTCATTTCTGTGATGCTCTCATGTCCTTTGCATAGTGATTTGACAGCAGGGGAGAGGGTTATGGATAATTTTAAAGAATGAAGTTAGGGAGGAAATAGTTTCTTATTATCCCATCAACCCACATCTTGATTGACTAGCATGTAGCTGCTTGGTCAAACCAGTGACAGTGAACACCCAAATATTTGAAAGTCTTGAAACACTGTATTAACATTGTCTAAATTATACTGTGGCGACACACAACCCCCCTTCCCAAATCTCAGAGGCTTGAAACAGCATGAGTTTAATTGATGTGCGTATTACCTATCCATCCTCATTTAGGGCTTAGCTCTTTATTCAGAGACCTTGGTGAGGAGGTGGCTCCTGGATGAGATGTTGCTGGTTTGTGTCACGGGAAGGGAGAGGTGCCACCAGGGTAGTTCTTGAAGCCTTGCCCACAGTCACTTCCTCTCTGAGTGGTCGTAGTGTGTCACAGGGCTGATGAGGAAGAGCAGCCAGTGTTTTGACACCTTCTTAGCTCTCTGACTGTTAGCTTCTGTATCTATAAAATGGAAATAAGTAAAAAAAAAAAAAACATTCAAACTGTGGAATATTGTATAGCCATTGTAAAAAATGAATAGTTGCCCTTAAAAAAAATGAGTTGACCTGGAGAAAAGCCCATAATATAGAGTTATAGAAAGCAAGTTATACAGTAATATGTATAACTTGGTCTCATTTTTACATAAATTAAAAACTCTATATCTGAGCATATTTGTTTACATGAGAATATTAATAAAAGCAGCAAATGTTTAAGGAATGCTTACATCATATGCCCATTCTCTGCTAAGTGCTTTTTACATGCATTTGCTCATTTAATCCTTGCAAAACCCAGAAAAAGGAGTAGAACATTATTAATAGAATGAATGGTTTTCGTTAGCTATCTTACTTTGGGGTGGGATGAGAGAGATTTTATTTACTCTTAAAAATAAATGATTCTGTACATTTTTACTGATCACCATACATGGATTAATCAACTTTTGTGGTGAAAGAAACCACAGTAACACACGAGTGCAAAGTATTTTGTTTTCTGCTTATGGGTCTGCAGTCAGCTGAGGCAGCATAGCCTTCCAAGGCCCTGCCTGGCTTTCTTTCCTCCCACTGCATCTGCCTTCCCTGCAGTTTTCTAAGTAGTGATGATGACTTTTCCTGGAACCGCTGACATTAGTGCCGTGTTGTGTGTGCTCAGGTGCAACCTGGAGAAGCAGTGCTGAGGGTCAAGTTCAGGTCTGTTCCATATGCCTCATCTTAGAACCCATCCTGGAGAAGCAGAATCTGCCACGGGTCTGTCCTTCTCATGACAGAGGTGGGGGCAGATGGACACATGGGAAGCTGTGAAGGCCCAGGTTTGGAACTGGCCTGATGTCATTTCGGCCCACATTCCATTAGCTGAAGCAAGTCACATGGCCAAGTCCAGTAGTGGTGGAGCTGGAAACTCATAGAGGTTTGGAAAGGGAAAGTGAATATTCACTGTATAGTAATCTACCATCAACATTCATTGCTTTCTTAGTTAAAAGATAAAATAAAGTGAGGAAAAGAATATTTACCAGGGATAGTTTAAATTGTGTTTAATATATTACAAAGTCACTTTATACATTTCTTAAAAATACAAACTCCATATCTACAATTATAATGAGCACAGTGATATTAAGATGGACGTTTAATTAACCAGAGAACTCGTTGCCTAGTAGGGCAGGTAGGCCTCTACACCAGTTGGCTTGTGCTGCCCGTGGTGTAACATTCTGAGCATAATTCGGAGAGTGTTTAATGGCCCTGTGTATACATCACTGCTGCTTGTGTGGCCATCTGCAATCCAAAGGACTTAAATCATAGAACCACAGACTCTTGGACCTGGAAGGCTCTAGTGCCTATGGTAGGCAGGTGCCTCTTAACTCATATGAACAGCTGCTTTTGCCAGTTACAGTCATTCTTGATTGGGTGTGTCTCACACTGCTGGAAAATGGTTATGGAATCATAATTCTTTCAGGTAGCCCGTGGGGACAGGGAGACCCCCCAGCTCTCTCTTACCTGAGTGGCCAAAATAGGAGGGAAACCTAAATGTCTTGAGTGGGCCCAGGGCCTCTTATTTTGTTTCTCTGCATAACATGAACAATCAAGCATATGGGGCATTTGGGAATAGTCACTAGACCCTGAAACTAACGCTACTCTGTCTTTAAAAAGTATATTAAGCCTCCTTGTTTTATTGTTTCCTTTGTCTTAAGAGAACCCAAGTACTGCTTAGACCAACTGCCTCTGAGTCATGCAATGAAACACCATTGGCACAGACTCTGAAATGAAGAGAAGTATGTTAAATTTCCTGAAACACTGCCCAGGGAATCATGCCTATTTTAATTTCTTTCTTTTCTAGGTAATTTAGAAATATCTGCTGATATAGCTTATGGGAATCAATTGCATAAAGCAAATGTTTTACTGAGGACTCTATTTGTTAAGATTAAGAATGGTATTTTTCAAGTTTCAGTCATTTACCCATCACTTTTTCTATTTTTCTCTGTCTACTTACTTCTTTCAAATCAGTAGTTTTCTTAAAATAGATCACTTTTTTAAAACTTAAAGGTATTTTTATAGGAGATGATATATTACCAGTATACATTGATAAAAAGTATTTACTTGCCATAAACATTTAGACAATTATAAAAAATAAATACATAATCATTACAATAGATAAATTGTCTCTTATTCTACACAAAGTAGGTGTTTTTCCACTGATATTGTAGAAAGGTATGGTCTCTGGACAACACTTCCCTGGTGGTTCAGTGATAAAGAATCTGGCTGCAATGCAGGAGACATGAGTTTGATCCTTGGGTTGGGAAGATCCACTGGAAAAGGAAAAGACAACCTACTCCAGCATTCTTGCCTGGAGAATCCCATGGACAGAGGAACTTGGAGGGCTACAGTCTATGGAGTCACAAAGTCAGACATGACTTAGCAGCTAAACCTCATTATCAACAGGGGCTGTGCAATCAGGAAGACATGGATTAAAATCTCAACTCATTTTCTTCCCGATAGTGTGACCTTGGGCAATTTTCTTAATTATTAAGCATCAGTTTCTTATCCATAAGGTGAAGCATCATTTTAATCCATAAAATGAAATAACCTAGTGATCAATTACCTACATGTACTAGGTAATATACTAAGTGCATGGGTACTATGAAAACTGAGTAAATGGAGTTGAAGACTTGGATTCCAGTCCCATTTTACCTCCTTTTGGCTAAGTCATTTAATATCTCTGAGCTTCAGTTTCCTCATCTGAAAATGAGTGTGGTGGTTGCCATTTACGCTACTTCAAAGAACTTCTGGAATGAATGACATCGTAATGAGTGGAAAAGTCTTTGGGTGTTTAGATACAGGTGTTTCTGTATAATGTGACGTGTACATTTCTGAAATACTCTGTGTTCTGAAGAGTTGTACATTTTAAAAAAATTGTACATTTAAAAGTTGTTTAAAAATTCAAATAGGGTTAAGGCAGACCACTGACAACCTGCACAACCATACTGCTAAGATAAAACGCTGAATATCCTAATAAAAGTAATAGAGCTAAGGAGATCTATTAAATTTGATTCAATAAATATACGCATACCCACACATACTACAGCAAATGTAGGATTTTAATCCTGCATTTAAACCTTAAAGCTTGCAAAGAGAACTTGATGGAAGGCATAAGAAAGACCGGGCTGCTGAAGGTATGGGGTCAATGAGGGCAAATCCTCAAAGATAAGGATGCACCATGCAATAAACTCTCTCAAGGAGTATGCAGGCAAACAGCCCAGCAGGAGGATGGAGGTGAAAGGGCATTCTGCCCAGTACTCCCAGATCTGTGTGCCTCTGAGGCAACCACATTCCACTCAGTCGCTGCCCCTTGGTAGAACAAAACATTAACATCCTGGGAAAAATCAGTGTGGAGAAAAGCAACTTGCATGTTATAATGCTCTCCTTCCTCTGCTGATAGCCTTACCTTGTCTTCCAGCAAAATAGGTCACAGTATCATGTACTGTAGTGGGACAACCCACATGTGCAGATGGTGGGGAGGTGCAGTTCTCAACTGAGCGCCCAATTCCTGGTCCCAGACTCCATAAGCAGAACAGTCGGAGGCTCCCAGAGGTAGAATTCATCCAGGCCATGGTCTTCCTCTCTCTGCCCGCTTTCCTTTCTTAGTCTGAACTGTCTAACTTCTTTTCCCTCTCTTTGGTTTCAGACTTGCTCTTCCTCACTAGCCTGTGAGCTCCTTGGGAGAGGGCTCTGTCTTAATTCATTGATGTGCTCTGAGCACCCATACATGGGTCCTCGAGCAGAATAGTTGCATTACAGTTGAACCTCTGTCTGTAGATAAAAAAGAGCCCAGAACTTACTGAACGGTCCCTGGGCTTATCTGAGGGCATCAAACCACTGGGCCACTTTGAGATGAGGATGGAGGCACCTTCCCCATTCGGACAAAGACTGTGTCTCATTCAGCTCTATCCCTACTGTCCCTGCTGCTCCAAAGTGAAGCAGGGACTCCGCAGTGGGTCCCAGCCCCACTTTACCTACGAGAAGTCCTCAGTGGGGCTAGCAGCATATCCTTCTCCTCACTCCTCCTCCCTCCCTCCCTTCCTTCCAAAACATATTTATCAGGCCCCTGTCCCATATCAGGCACTACGAGGTCCTGAGGATGAAATGGTGGGCAAGAAAGACATGGAATCTGCCTTTGTGGTGCTTCTATTCTGCTTGGAGATAAAGGTTACTTAACTTCTAGAGCCATGTTGCCTGGATCTCTTACCTGGCTCTGTCTTTTACCCACGGTATGAACTTGGCCAAATTCATCTCTGAATCTCTGTTTCCTTATCTGTGAAATCAGGCTTATAATAGAACCCAGTTCAGAGAGTTGTTATGAATATTAAATGAATGGACATATAAAATACCTAGTAAGTGCCCAATAAATATTAACTATAATTACTAGTATTATAGTTGCTGCCTATAGATAATAAACACTTGCATGTAAAATCACAATAAGCTATAAGTATTATGAGTGAAAAGAACAGAATCACCTGGAACTCTGTGGTTCTAACTGTGTAGTTAGTAGACTAAGCAAACGTTATCTGATAGGGGAGTGGGGAGATGATGGAGCCTGGGGACCTGAAAAACTTTTATACATTCGTGATTTGAAAGAAGATTAACAGTGGGAAGCTTCTTAAAGAGGGTTATCTAAAAGGGGCTCTCTGAAGAGCAACTATGATATAAAAGATGTTTAAGTGCTGACTCCTGAAGGGGCAGGGTAGTGTGGGAGGGAATTCCGGGCAGAGGAAAGGCAGGGAAGAGCCATCACCAGTGACCAAGTGTTGAGGAACTCCAACTATTGGTTCTGCACTTGGCCAATCTTATTAAAAGATCCCGTTTTGCAGTTGGTCATTTTTAGTGTCTACTGTATGGGAGCCCTCAGTGGTGGCTTTCAAGTACTGGTACTAACCACAGCCTGAGGAATCTAGAACTCCATATCTTTTCAGGCTACTGTGACTGCTTCTACACTGTCAAGCCAACCAGGCCATTTATTGGTTTGTGTTTTGTTTTGTTTTGTTTCACTGGACCTTCAGGGAATTACCCAATTATTTTATTTCTTAGGTTACACTTGAGCAGATTGAAGAAAGGAAACATAATGAGCCTTCATTTCTATGTACCATGGTCTAAATTCACTCCCAATGCCTAAGTTTTAATCAGTATATGTTACCAACCACATACAAGTTGGGTAACCTTGGTTCGGTTCAGTTCAGTACAGTCACTCAGTCATGTCCGACTCTTTGCGACCCCATGAATCGCAGCACGCCAGGCCTCCCTGTCCATCACCATCTCCCAGAGTTCACTCAGACTCATGTCCATCGGGTCTGTGATGCCATCCAGCCATCTCATCCTCGGTCGTCACCTTCTCCTCCTGCCCTCAATCCCTCTCAGCATCAGGGTCTTTTCCAATGAGTCAACTCTTCGCATGAGGTGGCCAAAGTACTGGAGTTTCAGCTTTAGCATCATTCCTTCCAAAGAAATCTCAGGGTTGATCTCCTTCAGAATGGATTGATTGGATCTCCTTGCAGTCCAAGGGACTCTCAAGAGTCTTCTCCAACACCACAGTTCAAAAGCATCAGTTCTTCGGTGCTCAGCCTTCTTCACAGTCCAACTCTCACATCCATACATGACCACAGGAAAAACCATAGCCTTGACTAGACGGACCTTAGTTGGCAAAGTAATGTCTCTGCTTTTGAATATGCTATCTAGGTTGGTCATAACTTTTCTTCCAAGGAGTAAGCGTCTTTTAATTTCATGGCTACAATCACCATCTGCAGTGATTTTGGAGCCCTGTCATAACTTTTCTTCCAAGGAGTAAGCGTCTTTTAATTTCATGGCTGCAGTCACCATCTGCAGTACTGGTATGAAAAACTGTGCTGCCATATTACCCGACAGCTAAGCACATACCATAATACTTCACACCTTCACCAGATTTGGTGACAGGAGCTAGGCAGTTCATTTATTTCCTCAGGATCTTTCGCAGGACCTGTGGATAGATATTCAATAAATGCATGTAAACTAGCAAAGAAAAAATTACTTGCCTGGTCCATATCTGCCACTGAGCCATGAGACCTTATTAGAATTTAAAATTGTTTTGTTCAGATTGTACCATAAACCAGTACAGTAATATGTAGTATATCTTGAGAAGAGTCTCCTTAAAAAGTATTCTATGTATATTGTTGCTTCAGGGGTTAAATTTATCCCTCAAAGCAGAATCCTTCAGTTTGTAACCATGAAAGTCACCTTTAGATAGTAACATATGTGGCTTGTTTTTAGTGTTGACTGTGTCCCTCCCCAGGTGGCGCTAGTGGTAAAGAACCCTCTTGCCAACGCAGGAGACTTAAGAGATGTGGGTTTGATCCCTGGGTCAGGAAGATCCTCTGGAGGAGCACATGGCAACCACTCCAGTATTCTTGCCTGGAGAATCCCGTGGATAGAGGAATCTGGGGCAGGGACCTCTACAGTCCATAGGGTCGTAAAGAATTGGGCACAACTGAAGCGACTTAGCATACACACATGTTTCTTTAAATCAGTGAACACAATGAACTGAATTGAACATGCCTAGGTAAGTTAACATGGAAAAAATGCAGGAGCTTAGACGGTGAAATTGCTGGCAATAGAGACAAGAATTAATTTTAATTTGTGCATGTTTTGGAGAGGGGCGAGTTTCTCACCTGGCATAATTCAGATATAATCTGAGTCCAAGTGAAGAGAGTTGAGAAGTATTGCAATAGCCCTTTGATGCCAAAAATACTTTCATGATGACTTGGTTCAAGATTTCTCTCCCTATTCACCTAGAATGCAAATAATATTTTTGGTACACGTCTTAACATTAGGAAAAGGAAGAAAAAGTTTACATGAGATTGTTTATGGTTTCCTAGTACTGAGAAGAGGCTTTGCTATAGGGGATTCTTGAAACATTACTCCTCTTATGAAGGTTTTGCCTTCATTTCCTATGTGATATGGGGCCTTATTGAATTTATTGATGGAACCAAGATGAATGGCAGATACTGAGCTGAGCTGTACAGCATGTCAAATGTGCCACTGCAGTGTAGTTACTTAAATCTCGATTTCTTTCCCCAGCTCTACTTTACGAAGTGTTTCTACTGGATCCTCAAGACCTTCCAAAATATGTTTGGTGTGTGGGGATGAGGCTTCAGGATGTCATTATGGGGTAGTAACCTGTGGCAGCTGCAAAGTGTTCTTCAAAAGAGCAGTGGAAGGTAAATGTTCATGTGGGTGTTCCTTTTACACATTTTTTTCCTAGTGTATAGTTTACTTGCACAGTTAACTCTATAGCATTATTATGAAGTAATCAAAAATGTTTTTAGATATAATCTGTCAGTGAAAAATAATAATAATGCCTTGCCTAAAAATCACTTGAAGATTTTTAACTGAGCAATATTTAATGGCCAAAATTTGAAATTGTGAATTGGAAACAACCAGTCAGAAACACTGGTTTTTTGGTTGTTGATTTATCTCAGTTTGTTTTTCACTGAGACTTAGAAAAATAATTGTATGTCACCATAATTTAATTTGCATGATCTGAAAGGGTGTTTTTTAAACAGTATGTCTGCCTTGTCTGTGTTTCTATATAAATCTACGTGTTTGTGGCAAGTTAAAACGTATCAGGATCATGTGTGTAATTTAAGTGGTATTCCTTACAGAATTATGTCATTTAATAGCTGTTTGAGATTCCATGTCTCCATTTTAGTCCTAGTTTTGTTCTTACTGAAAGTTTTCAAACCACTATATTAAATGGAAAATTGTACTGAGATTCAAGTATATGTAGGATACCTTTTGCTTTTGTCCAAGTAATCATACTTCCTGAAAAGAAATGGCCTTTGGTTTGTTTCTGCCTTACTCCAGCCTCACTTCCAAGCAATTAATTAACATCATATTTAGGCCAGATGGTTTAATTAATGATGAGTACTAAGAATGGTCAAAGTGTAGAATTTTTTTGCTATCAGGAGTATTGTGTTATCAATACTTATTCTCACTAAAGAGTTCAGCCTTAAGGTGTATTTCTCAGAATATTTTTCTGAGAGATGAATTGCTGCTTTAGAGACTTTTTAAGCATAAATGATTTGAATGTTTCATCTTTATTTTGCTGATGACCACAGGAAATGTCCTTAGTTCTCAGATGAAAAAAGCTGACTGAGGAGTTATTTCTGTGCTTCTGAGACTGATTCTGCATTATTTAATTGATAACACATGGTTCATGTTATTTACACAATTAATTATTTAATAGCCCCCAAACCCAGCATTGAATTGATAATAGGAATTCTGTATCTATTTCTCAGGAGATGCACTTTTGTTACAGGTGACAGAAAATTCAACAGAAACTGGGTTAAGAACAAATGGAAATTCATTGGCTCACATAAGTGGAAAGTACTCTTTTGGGTGTGGCCTTGGGCAAGCCATAGTCCTAATCCGGGTCATTCACCCACAGTCTCATTCTCTCCATCGCTGGACTTTGCTCTGGCTGTGTTTTCATGTATTTTCTCTCATGGTGATAAGACAGCCACTAGACCTCCTTTAAAAAGAGGTTTGAAGTTCCCAGGAGTTGTTATAAAAAAACCCCCAAATGAATCTCCATAGTCTGACTTGACTCACACGGCCCCCGCCAAACCAGTCACCCTGGCAGGGGAGGGCAGCGATCTGGTAGGCTGGTTCTGGCCAACCTGAACCACTTAGACCAGCCGTGGGGATGAGCGTTTCCTGGAGAAAAAGGTGGGGTCTATTAGGAGAAGGCTGATTTCTAGAAAACGGCGGAAAGAAGGTATGTATAAAACTGAAGTCAATATAATTTTTTAAGACTGCCTTTCCGCCACCCTCTTCTTTCTTAACTCTGTGATTGACTCAGTAGTAGAAAAATAAATAAGGTTTGACTCTGACATCTTTCTAATGCCACTATATACCTTCCAATATAAGGGTTCCCCCACTAAGCTCACTAATGGGTGAACAGAGGTGATAAGTAAAAATAAAGCAGTGAGAGAAGGATATTTAGAGAGTGTCCTGTATTACCCTACCCACAGGTCAGCTTTCATATCAGAGCCCACGTTTTGGCTATTTACAAAACTTGCCCTTCTCTGTGAAAAGGTTTTCTAGGTGTTTTTGCTTAGTTATTGTTGCTTTAAGTAGTTTCTCTATAAGTAGCCAAGGAAAGAATTGTTTTTATAACTGAAGTGAAGGTGAGGTGAAATTGCTCAGTCGTGTCCGACTCTTTGCAACCCTGTGGAGTGTAGCCTACCAGGCTCCTCTGTCCACGGGATGCTCCAGGCAAGAATACTGGAGTGGGTTGCCATTTCCTTAGGGACGTATGAATGTGGAAAAGCCTAGATGTGGATACGCTTTTGTTTCACTGGAATGCTGCTCAGTAATAATGGATAATGAACTTTGATGAGTGCCTTTTAAAACTTTTATTAATATAGCATATTTACTCTTTATTTGGGAATTAGAATTTATCATTTGTGTGAAACAAGGCTCTACATTTTAAATATAAACTTCATGAGAGTAATGACTTGTTTTTGTTTTGTAATTTGTATTTGCTTACTCTCTTATCGTGGGTGCATGTGAAAGAAATAGGACCATCTTTGAATCGGAATTTTTTGGTTAAATAAATTATTTTAAAAATATTATATCTAATTCAGGGCATTAATTTCACAAATCTATGGTATGTGAGTGTTATTTTTATTCATCTTTTTACACATGAAGACATTTGGGATCAGACCTCATACTAACCTGTTTAGAATCATAAGATCAAACTTAAACCTGTGGTAGAGTCTTAAGACTCCAAGCCTAGACCCAGCCAAAGGCCTCATAACTAAATCTCATAATCTGTTGTTTCCGTTCTTCATAATTCTCAAGTTCGTGGAAACCCCACTCTGTGTGTCACGCGTTATGCCTGCTCGGTGACCGTGGTGGCGGTGACGTAAACACTGAGGAGCTTTCCCAGTGTGTGTACACACACCCATATACAGGTGTGTATACGTGCTTTTATATTGGAATATTTACTAGTTGTTTTCTGGTTTTAACCTTAAGCGCCTCCTTAGAATATAAAAACAGGGTTCTAAGCACTTGAGCGTAGAGGGAGCTGAGAGAAGGGGAGTCTGTTAAAAGTCGAAAGGAACTGCCAATACCAGGGCCACTTGAGAGAGATCGGGGAGAACCCAACAGTGTGAGTTTTGAGCTTGTTGGCTTAATTAGGACTTAATGCCCTAAAACATGCCTCTCGGAAGCTCGCTCTGATAGTGTAATGGTGACTGCGTAGGAGAACTGCACACCACTTAAGTGTAAATCATGTTCTCTGTGTTCTGTCTAGTGGGATATTATAGATGCGTTCTTTTTTTAAAATTCATAAACATTTAATGTAAAAACCCTTAGAAGCCTCATCTGGAATACCTTTTTTTTTTTTTTTTGGCCAATAATGTCACTTCAGAGTCATATTACTTTACCTTTCAATGGAAATATATCATTTTATTTTTTAATTTGAATTGCTTATTTGCCTTGAATGTTTGTTAGGACCTTTCCTCTCCGACAAAAGAAAAAGAATGAGCATGCGTGCGCACGCGTGCACGCACACACACACACACACACACACACACACACACTCATGATTACCCACCCCGACACATATATTTTAAACAGGGTTCTCCCCAGTGGTGGAAAGTGGAACTGGCTTTAGGGTCAAAAGACTTGGTTTAATTTGTGGATTTGCCAACACTAGATGTGAGATTATTGCAAATTATATAGCTTACCTGGGCCTCAGTTTCTTTATATAAACAAGGAAAAGGTAACATTGCCCTACTCAATGCTTTGAAAAATTACATGAAAACAAGATCTTTTTGCAGATTTTATAAATCATAAAGTGGCATCAAACTATTAGATCTTGACTCTTCTTTAAAAACAAAATGCGAGGTTCTTTGGCCATGTCTGTACACAGGTACCCCGACACATATATTTTAAACAGGGTTCTCCCCAGTGGTGGAAAGTGGAACTGGCTTTAGGGTCAAAAGACTTGGTTTAATTTGTGGATTTGCCAACACTAGATGTGAGATTATTGCAAATTATATAGCTTACCTGGGCCTCAGTTTCTTTATATACACAAGGAAAAGGTAACATTGCCCTACTCAATGCTTTGAAAAATTACATGAAAACAAGATCTTTTTGCAGATTTTATAAATCATAAAGTGGCATCAAACTATTAGATCTTGACTCTTCTTTAAAAACAAAATGCGAGGTTCTTTGGCCATGTCTGTACACAGGGACCGTGTAAATGATTCAGCAACATTGCACGGTTAGGAGTGCATTTCTTCATCATTGCAGCTTTGTTTTCCCCATAGTATTTTATTTTGCCCATAGAACTGGGTTTTGCAATTGTAAGATCTTTCTAGACTAGCAGTTCTCAAAGAATGTAGGGGCCAAGGGTCAAGTGTGGGGGAATGGAGGGTCTTTCAAATTTCCCTCGAGGGACTCTTTTACATTTTCCAGTGTGGACTGAACTACCAACTTTCACTCTCATAACGAACCTTCAGAGCTGACTGGGTCAGTGCCACCTGTGAGGGCTGCACAGTAGAGAAAGTACTGAGAGATAGCAAGTGAAATTTCAGCGTCCAGGTTCGATGTCTTTAGGACAGGAAAGGACCTTATCTCTGGAACTTAGCAACACTGCAGATATTTATTAGCCGCTGAAAGAATGGTTGAATGTACACATGAATGGACCTGTATGACATAAGAGCATTCCAGGTTAAATGACTCCTCTCCTCCCTGCAAATCAGTAGATTAGCAGCAAACCTGGCCCAAGAATTTACACAGACTTTTTGACATCTAATCTGCAACTTCTAATTCTACTCTTGAGTTTTTACTTCTTTGTCTCTTTTCAACTGTAAATTGCCATTGGTTTCATCACATGTGTATTTTACTTTGTGATCCCTCAATGAATACAGCCGACTACATTCAGCAGGCTATTTTATAACCTAATTTTGTTTCTGGATGCTCAGTATACAGGTAGTGTCTGGAAGACACAGCCACCACAAATCACTGAAGAGTTGCAGTGTTGTAAAAGAAGAGAGCTCATTATTATGTAAAGTCAGCTGGATTTATATTTTTGTAAGCAGACCTGTTAGGCTAAAGAGTCCGTATCTTGGTATGGCCAGTCAAATTATATGATGCCTGTTGCAACACTCAGACTTTTCCCTTTAAGAGACTTATAAATCTATTTCCTGAAGTGACACAGCTTTGAAAGACCTGCTGCTGCTGCTAAGTCGCTTCAGTCATGTTCGACTCTGTGTGACCCCATAGACGGCAGCCCACCAGCCTCCCCCATCCCTGAGATTGTCCAGGCAAGAACACTGGAGTGGGTTGCCATTTCCTTCTCCAATGTATGAAAGTGAAAAGTGAAAGTAAAGTCACTCAGAAAGACCTAATTGCAGATTAATCTTCGGAGTCCTCAGATTTGCAGTATTTAAGGTACACAACTCTGGACATGTACTCCTCATCCCCGTCCTGTGTACTTCCAGCATATAGATGAGAAATCTTTCATATCATCAACGATATCCTTTGGGGTGAAAATGTTTTTAAGGACCTGTAATGGATGACTGAGAGTTAATTTTCTTCACTTTTCTAAACTTGAATGAGTAAACTGAACAGGTCCAGAGGAAAGTGTGCCTCACTGTTTCATGGACCCAAGTTATGCCCGTCAGGCTGTGTACTCTTGAGCAAAAGGACCAGCAAGTGAGAGTGTGAGCAAATGTGAGGTCTTGGGGGCTGGATGATTGATTGACAGTGAGATTATCCTGCAAAGTAGAGCACTTAAATTGAGTTTGACACTGGATTAGGATGGTATTACATAGTAATCAGCTATTGCCTTATAATTGGCAGTATAAAATTGAGGAAATAACACATACTTTATTAGATGTCTTTGGGTCATGGTGTGATATATTCCTCCGTGTGCCACATATGGGAATCTAGTGCACACCAGAGGCCATTGAGCCTCCCGTGAAACTGCTGTCAGAGGTTGCAAACCAGAGACTGTTCTGACTTAGAGTTTTCTCATGAAACACTTTAAAGGTTAAGTCTTTTTTTCCCTTTTACCAGAAATTAGGAACCCGGTAACCTGATTCTAGCTACTTAAGCACTTAAATAAATACCTACCTGGTTGATCATATCTAGGACTTTTATAGATACTTCTTTCCTCCTGACTTAAGGCCAAGGCTTTAGTGGTTTTTTGTTTTGTTTGTTTTTAATTTTTATTGGAGTAGAGTCAATTTATAATGTTGTGTTAGTTTCAGGTGTACAGCAAAGTGAATGTTACACATATATCCACTCATTTTTAGATTATTTTCCCATATAGGCCAGGGCTTTAGTGTTAATTGCAAATGTTTGCCCAGATTTTTTTAAAAAAAATATCCTTTCAGTTGGTTGCCATGGGAACGCACAGAGCCATGACATTTAGGCCAACCTGGAAGGTCAGGGAAGCTTCTTAAAGAGTTGACCCCCAAACTGAATCTTGAAGAATTGAGATTGGCAGTGCTGAGGGGGAGAAAGGACAGGCTGTCTGCACAGGGCACCAGAAGCAATTCCGTGTTACCCCTGGGAATGTGTGAGATGCAAGGAGATAGGAGGGGAGACTAAGGTGCAGATTGGACCCAAGTCCTGGACCCTAAGGAGGGACCTGCATTTATTCCTGGAAAAAACAGACCGTCTCAGTGTTTCCATGCAGCAGAATGGTGAGTGCAGGTTGACATGTAAGATCTGCCTGTGGGGAGGTATGCTTATTTAAACAGGGTCAGCACCAGTGGCTCTTTAAAGTCATTTTCATGAGAGACGACAAGAATTAGAACAGTGTTAGGGGTAGAGAAGAGGGGACAGTGTGCGAGACTGTCAGGAAGTAACACTGGTGGGTCTGTATTGGAGGTAAAGAAGCAAAGCTTTGGGATGGTTCCCCAAGCTTCACTGCTTCTGCCCTCTGCTGAGGTTGGGGACCTGGAGTGGGAGCAGCTTTGAGGTTATGGGAGGCAAAGGTCATTCATTCAACAAGTATATATTCTGTATTCACTGAATGGCAGGCACTGTTCTAGACAAGGTCTTCCCAGATGGTGCTAGTAGTAAAGAACCCACCTGCCAACACAGGAGATGTAAAAGATTTAGGTTCAGTCTCTAGATTGGGAAGATTCCCTGGAGGAGGGCATGGCAACCCACTCCAGTATTTTCTCCTGGAGAATTCCATGGACAGAGGAGCCTGGCAGACTATGGTCCGTGGAGTTGCAAAAGAGTCGGACATGACTGAAGCAACTTAGCAGCAGCAGGATTCTAGACAAACCTAAGGACTTCTTGGATGAAGATCAAGTGAACAAAATAGACCAAGATCCTTGCCACAGTGGAGCTTAGATTCCAGTGAGAGGTAGTGGAGAGATTAAACATAATAAATGAGTTATTTGTGTAGCATATGAAAAGGTGATAGCTGCTCAGGAAAATAAGCACTGCCAGAATAAAGAGGGTTGGAATGAGATTCTGTTTAGGACACTGAGTTTGAAATGTCAGTAAACCTTCAGACGTGTCTAACCGGAAGTCGCATTTGTGATTCAGAAGCTTGGGGAGTAGAGGAGGATGGAGAATAAAAGTTTATAGAATCCTCATCCATGAAAATAGATGCATTTGCCCAAGAAATAGACAAGGAATAAGGCAAGATTAGAACCTTACAGAACATAAATCTAGGGCATTGTGTGTGTGCGTGTGTGTTGTGTGTGAGAGAGAGAGACACACACACGTGTGAATAATGTCCTTCAACTTGTACACAGAACCAAGTTGAGCCGAACTTCAGATAATTGCATCTGTGGAACTTTCAATCCCACTTTTTGCTCTTTATTTATCATTAAGCTTGATTCTTTTTGAATCTCAGCCAGTCCAAAGCCCGTAACCAAACATGGTAGCAAGGAAATTTGCCAACTCTGGACAGAAACAATGCCACATATGTAGCAGATGCTCAAGCCACATTTGTTGATCAGTGATCACCAAAGTGTGTGTGTGTGTGTGTGTTTGTGTGTGTGAGTGAGTGTAGGATTCCCCTTGTTTCTGTCACTGTTTCTCTGAAATCAAAACTATGTTAAAGAGATTTATTTGAAAATGATTTTGAGTAGGGACATGTAAACCAAAAGTAAAGTGGTAATCCAAAGAGAGCTTCTTCTTGGTTAAATTTTAAATGAAGGACTTCCCTAGTGGTCCAGTGACTAAGACTCCAAGCTTCCAATGAATGGGGCATGGATTTGAACCCTGGTTAGGGAACTAAGATCCCACATGCCCTGTGCTTTGGCCAAATTAGAAGCACAGTAATTTTCAGGTATTTCCCATGCCTCTGTGTTTGTTTGCAACCCATCTGTCTAGTTCTAAAGCAACTCACAGGGTTCCATGAGACAAAATGAAATTTCTTATAAGTGAAATGAAAAACAGGACAAAGGGAAAATGAGAGCAAGAGAAAGGAGGGTGAACCAAGAGTTGGGATAGTATAGAGAAAATATGCCCTTTGACCTTGGCAGAGGTCAGCCACATGCTTAGCTTTCTCATCCCAAGCCTACAGACAGTGGTGACTCATCTGACTATAATCTGACATTATAAAATGTTCTTAAAGACGAGATTAGGAAACCACCTGTTTAGAAGAAGGTTTTCATGAGCTGCCTTGGTTGTAATGTACCTCTACTTTTCATGTGAATTATAACCCTGATGCTGGGAAATATTGAAGGCAAAAGGAGAAGAGGGTGGCAGAGGACCGGATGGTTAGACAGCATCACAAAGTCAATGGACATGAGTTTGATCAAACTCTGGGAGATAGTGGAGGACAGGGAAGCCTGGTATGCTGCAGTCTGTGGGGTTGCAAAGAGTTGGACATGACTTCAGGACTCAACAACAGCAATAACCTGAATTTTTTTTTTTAAGTAACTCTCCCGATGGTATTCATGGAACTGTTTGGTTTATCTTAAGGTACGCTGCTAGGAACATGCTTTATTCTGTCAACTTCCTGCTCGTATAATAATCACGATTTATTTTGGAGCAGTTACTCAATCCAGGCAGGAACTGTGCTGAGTCCTCCAGAGTGAAAGAGTGCAAGGCCAGAGTGAAAGTTTTATGGGTTCTGCATCGTACTGTCTTTAAAACTGAGCCCTCTAAGTAATCTTTATGACAAGGAAGACAGTGACTATTTTTTAGCAAGGCTTAATGGTATGATCCTTCAATTCTTAAAATTAATAGCCGCAGTAGTAAATATTTGAGTACTTCTTTGGTGCCTATTACGCTAAGAACTTCATTACATATTATCATTTTAATCCTCATGATAATCCTATTAAATAGGTATGATTATTATCTCCCCCATGTTAGCAATCAGTCATCAGAGGCAGGTGAGAGGTGAGTAAGTCAGTCCAAAGTCACCCGGATCAAATGAAGTGGCAGAACTGGGATCTGAACCCTGGAAGCCCAGGCGTGCTGGCTCTGTCCACTTAGCACATAAGCCGTGCTGCCCCTCACAGAGTCACATCAGAGCCCAACTATTTTTACGCCTTGAAAAGTAGGGCAACATTTCTGGCTTTAGAACACTTACGAAGAGTACATTATAATTTAACAGTTACCTCGCTATACCCTAAATAATTAACTCCTATCCATTCCAAGTTGAAACTGTCATTTGAGTTTCTGTTGCCCTAATGAGAAAGAAATTGGGTAGTCTCTATTTTTCTTCTTAAGGGATGAACTCCCTATTTTTTAAAAAATTACCATTACCATCCTAAAGTACTTCTTTAACATCTTGATATTAATCTGAAGCCTTACGGAAAACTTTTATCTTCCTGTGTTTCATTTCCTGTGTGTGATAAAAATTAGATGTAGCCTATCAGGCTCAGAGAATCACTGCAGGAAGAACCTTTCTTCTCGAAAGCGGAAAGCCCCGAACCCTTCAGCCCTGCTGTCCACTTGATGCCTGGAGGCTCAGAGACAGACCCAGGAGCCAGAAGACGCAGGGCTGCTCTCGCAGAACCCAACTCCGGACATGATTAGGATCATACTGCTTCTGTGATTCTCTCTCCGGAGAATGATTTGACATCGAAAATGAAAATTGCTCAGTTGACTGCAGTCAATACTAAGACATAGCTCTGGAAGATGGGAAGGATGAGGAGGCATTTAGGCTTTAAAGTGGAGGCCAGTGGTAGAGGGATGGGAAGGTGGGGGCTTGAACCTGAGTCTGCTCAGGCAGTTCAGTGAGGGCCTGGCCAGTGCCCAGAAATGGAGAAGGTGGCTGCACAAAGACACGGGGGCCAGGTGAAGGCTGTCATGGTGCAGTGAGAAGTCTCAGTCCTTCTTAAACCCCGTGAGTCTTCTATCAGGAAAAAATGATTGCAGTAGTCCCTTGGACAGCAAGGAGATCAACCCAGTCAATCCTAAAAGAAATCAACCCTGAATATTCATTGGAAGGACTGATGCTGAAAGTCCAATACTTTGGCCACCTGATGTGAAAAGCTGACTCATTGGAAAAGACCCTGATGCTGGGAAAGACTGAAGGCAAGAGAAGGTGGTGGCAGAGGATGAGATGGTTGGATGGTATCGTTGACTCTTTGGACATAAGTTTGAGCAAACTCTGGGAGACTGTGAACGGGGAAGCCTGGCATGCTACAGTCCACAGGGTCGCAAAGAGCAGGACATGACCGAGTGACTGAACAACAGTAACAGCATAGGCAGGGTTGCCCCTTGGTGTCTGGGGAGTGGCTTGTGGCAGGTACTGCCTGGAGGAAGAGATGACTGGGATGGCATTGTAGCTGATGGAAAGTGGAAAGGGCCTGGCTTGGGATGGAATTGGGGCAAGTGAACAAGAGGCCCGATGGGAGAGGTGAGAAGGAAGAAGGGGCAGGACCTCGTGATGGGTTAGTTCTGAGCAATGTTGGAGGTCTCTAATGGAGATTTGGGAAGAAAACACTTGGAGAATGGAGAGAATGAGAAGCATTTAAAGCTGCTGACATTGAATCACCCAAAGAGATAAAGCAGTCCATATGGAAAAGCAGAGACAAACTTCTAAAGCAGTTCAATTTTTCCCTGGAGATATTTCCTTGTGCATTTGAAAGTGCCCAACTAGGTATCGGGTAGTTTGGCAGATCGGCTTAGTTTTAGGCGACAGATGTCAGCAACTGCTGGATTTGGTGCAGAACATGGGAAGCTAGGCAGTGGAACTGAAACCCTGGTAAAGGTGCTGGGTGCTCAGCACCGGAGAAACCACCCTGCGGGGCGTGACGACCATCGGGTGGACTTGTGCCACTGTTACTGCCCGTATCAGAGGTACTAAATGATGACTTTAGCAGCTCATGGCATCACAGGAAAATACAACATGAGATATTAATGATAAGGAAGGCAGAAAAATTCTGTAGCCAGAACAAAATGCCCATGTTTCAGGTCTCTAAAAGCTTTGCTCTAATTTTGCTCTTTAAAGACAGACATGTTCAGCATCGTGACATTTTTTTTTCCTTTTACCCTTATTCCTTGGGTATTTTTGTTCATTGCCCATCCTGACTTCTTAGGAAGAGAGTGAGACTTAAGATTTCTGGAGAGAGAAGATACGTGTGAAAAAGAGTAGATAGGTGTGTATGTTTAACTGATTTACTTTGCTGAACGCCTGATACTAACACAGCGTTGTAAATCAACTCCACTCCAATAAAATATTTTTTAGAAAGATATGTAACATGTACGCATGCATGCACACAGTGTGTTCAGAGCTCAGCTCCACCTCACCCTGTCACCCTGTGATAGGCATGCTAAGGGGTGGGGGAAAGCTTGAACACCAGCAGGAAGAGCACCACTTGAAAGGATCACAAAAGCATCTGTGCGCATGGTATCATCTTCTCTGAATCTCTCATGCTTGCATACCTCCTCCCTCCCATATCTGAGGCCAAATCCACTTCTGGGTAGGTCACTCCCAAGGAATGAGGCTCACCCCTCTCAGCAAAGCAGCTTGTGGCCAATGGCCCTCGGGTTGGCCCTATTTGAAGCTCCTTTCCATCAGTGTCAGCACTTGGAATGTGTTGACTATGACATTAGATTTACAGAAGCATCGCCTTCCTGTCCATGCTGTATTGCTGGTTAATAGTGAACTCTTCCACCACATAGAAGAAAGCCTGATCCCTCCAGAAGAGTGAGAAGTGTGTTGGGTTGGCCAAAAAGTTTGTTTGGGTTTTTTCATAACATCTTACAGAAAAACCCAAACAAACACTTTGGCCAACATATTTTCTCCTTATAAGTAGCAGGCTAAAGGCTCTGTGAAAGCACTGGCCTTTGACAGCCTGAAGCAGCTTCACAGAGAGGTTCTGTTTACTTTTTTAATGGTAAGGGCAAACCTGGGCCTCCCACATTGCAGGCAGATTCTTTACCGTCCGAGCCACCAGGGAAGCCCTAGACCACAAAATAAAACAAATGAAATAAAAGACTAAAGAAGAAAATTCTAGAGGGTCATCATAAATGTGAACAAGAATTGAAAAGTCCCTTGCAGCAAATTAGGGGGCATAAATGGGATGAAGTTTTTAGAAAGTTTAATTGAAATTCACACACACAGCACTGTGGATGAGTGTAAGTGAAAATGATTGTCGCTCGTCGTGTCCAGCTCTTGGCGACCCCATGGACTGTAGCCCATCAGGCTCCTCTGTCCACAGGATTTGCTGTGCAAGAATACTGCAGTGGGTTTCCAGTTTCTTCTCCAGAGGCTCTTCCCATCCCAGGGATTGAACCTGGATCTCCTGTATTGCAGGCAGATTCTTTATCATCTAAGCAATATAGACTCAATAAATTATATTTGTTTCAAAGGAGTCAAAACTGTATAACTGGCAGGGGGACACAGTTACTTCTTCCCTCCTAATTCCTTCTTTTATTTTCTTCTACAATTCTGAAGGAATAACCAGGGCTTAAGTTTGGAGATTGACACCATCCTCTTAGAAGCCATAATGACCACTTAATGTCTTAGTGAAAGGCTCCTTGGCTATTATCCAACAGTTTAAACCCTGCAAGAGTTCTCCAGTTGTTGTTCAGCTGCTAAGTCACGTCTGACTCTGCAAGCCCATGGACTGCAGCATGCCAGATTCCCCTGTCTAGAAGCTGTGTGATAAAACATCACCAGCACAGGCTCTAGGGTCATCTTTATATTAAGTTATAGCGTGAGGAGAGGGAGAATAGACCTTGGGGTCAGACAGTCTGCCTTGAGTCTGGAATGATTTGAGCAAATATGAACTTCTGTTTCCACTTCTGTAATCAAGAGAAAATAAATCTTGCTAGTATCTGTCCTACCCATGTCTCAGAGTGAGGAGGATAAAAATTAGTTCACCTGTACTGAAACTCCTTTAGTGTAAAGGGTTTATAAAAGGTTACTTTACAAACACTGCATTTAAAAATCAGTATACCCTTCTGAAGTCATTAAATTAGTATGCTTTGGCTCTCAATAAATTGTAGAATATTTAATTCCAGCTACTTTCTGCATATGTTAAATATTTGCTTTGAAGGGGGAAGAACAGTAAAAATTAAAAGCATATTTCACTTTAGGTAAGACTTAGGCAAGTCCATATTGCTCATGGACTGAAGGGTAATACTGGAGAAACTTTTGTATTTAAGATCAGGGTTTTTTAACTTTTTATTTTATGTAGAAGTAGCCTCCTGCCAATGCAGAAGACGTAAAAGACATAGATTCTATCCCGGGGTCAGGAAGATCCCCTGGAGGAGGGTATGGCAACCCACTCCAGTATTCTTGCCTAGAGAATCCCTTGAACAGAGGAGCCTGGCAGGCTACAGCCCATGGGGTCCAACACGATTGAAGCAACTTAGCATAGTTGATTAACAGTGTTGTGTCCATTTTAGGTGAACAGCAAAATGATTCAGTTGTGCATGTATTTATTCTTTTTCAAATTCTTAGTTCATTGTAAGATCAGGATTTAAATTTAATCTGCCTAAATACAGGATCAGACAAAGAACAGAGAGAGTTTTCACACTCTATCTACATCTTAAACAGTTTTGGAAATCACAACTGCTTTTTACTTTCTTCCTATTTTAATTAATTGCACCAGGATTTCTACAACACGCTGCCTTCTCTTCCCCTCCCACCCATGCTGACCAGCTTAATTGGAAAACCAGTACAGAATTAGTCTAGGTTGATTGTTTTCCATCCGGCCTGTACCAAGCATTTTCCCAGTTGAACCAGGCTCAGCAATTTGATATTGCTACCATCACATGAGCACTAATTGTCCTGTTTTTTTATTATCCAATATGAATTGGAGTTGCATTCAGAAAGAGAATAGGAATGAAGATTATTAGTAGCTATTAATTAGAAATCCTAAATAAAAATCACCGTTTTTATTTATTTTTTGAGATTAATTTGTGCTTTTCTTTGCCAGTTATAACTACAGTGGACTACAAACTTTTTAGATCTAAAATAACATTTTTCATCACAATACAACAAATGTATATTGTATATTATATAATATTTTATACATAATATGATATGGTCTATATTTTGTATGTTTATAAAAATAAAATATTTATGTGATTTTATATATTATATAAAATATTATGCATATAATATATATACATATTTATAAGTGAAACAAAATTTTAACCAAAAATGTCTACCCTGAGTGTTAATTCTTCTTTGAGACTTCTAGTAAAAGCAGTTTTACGTTTACAACAAAATTGACAGGAAGGTACAGAAATTCCCCATGTACTCCCTCTGCTCACATTAATAGTCATTATTAACAGTGATACATGATACCTTTTTTTTTTTGAGTTGAAGATGAGCTGCCTTGGCACATGATAATCAACAGAGTCCACAGTTCACTTTAGAGTTCATTTTAATAAAATAAATAGAAAAATCACTGTTTTTCAAGGCGAATAGTGAGTAAACCAGTACTGAAATGTCATTAAATGGTAATAGATGAAAAGGTCCTTCAAACAACCTTTGATTTCAGTATTCGAAATTAAGTGTTGACACAGTGGAGGAAGGAGAGGGTGGGACAACTGAACAGGGAGCAATGCAGTATCATATGACCATGTGTAAAACAGCTAGCCAGCGGGAGGCTGCTGTGTGACACAGGGAGCTCACCCTGCTGCTCTGTGATGGCCTCGAGGAGTGTGCTGGGGTGTGGCGTGGGAGGGAGGCGAAGGGCCGTGTACGCTTATGGCTGATTCACCTTGTTTTTATAGGCAGAAGCCAATACAACATTGCAAAGCAATTATCCTCCAGTTAAAAATTAAATGTGCTTCTGACACATCTGATGAAGGTGTATGTGAAGACCATTAGTTGCTATCACTGGTGATACTCAAAAGTCAAATTACTCATATGACATCACCCAAATGTTGAAGTAGCTGACCTGCACCAAATTGAACTAGCATTTCACAGAACAGAGCTGTAATCGTGACTAAGGTCAGATGTCAGTGAAACATGAAGAACTTGGTTCAGAGCTTGAAGAATCAAACCAGGAGCAGGTGATCAGAAGACAGTGGAGGAACTTCTGGGGTGGTGTGGTGATTAAGACTCTGCCTTTTAAAGCAGAGGGTGTGGGTTCGAGCCCTAGTTGGGGAGCCAAGATCCCACATGCCTTGTGACCAAAAAAATTTTAAAAAGCACGAAACAGAAGCAGTATTGTAACAAATTCAATAAAAAATGGTCCACATCCAAAAAATAACAATGAAAAAAGAAGTAGACAATGAAGAGCATGGGAACCAACAGGGCCAGGCCAATGTGGGGTAAAGCAGTCACTGAAAATGGAAAGGAAAACACCATATATGTGCCCACAGTGTAAACTCAGAAATCAGGCACTTCCCTTCAATTCAACCAGCATCTGTTGGATACTTACAACGAGGTACTGGGCTGGGTATGGGCTACCGTCCATTCTTTTTAACAGAAAGGCATGGAATGCTAGATATCACACTTGTTAAGTCTAAGCAGTGTCTCTTCTTAGCCTCTGGTGGTGGTGGTGTAGTCGCTAAGTCGTGTCTGACTCCTGCGACCCCATGGACTGTAGCCCACCAGGCTCCTCTGTCCATGAGATTCTCCAGGCAAGAATACTGGAGTGTGTTGCCATTTCCTTCTGCAGTTCTTATCCTCTACCATATCTTAAAAATTTTCTATAAGGCAAAAATAATCATATCAAGCCTTAGGAATTAACCTTGTCTTTTTCAGTGAAGCAGTGGAAATTGTGCACAAGGGAACCGGAACTAGAAGCGATTTCCCTTTTTACAAAGTTTCTCACTGTCAAACTGTTTTCTAGGTGGAAAACTGGTGTTTTCAGGTACTGATAGCTATTTTCTTTAATAGGCTGAGTAAGTTATAATTTACAGTCATGACCCACAGGGAGAGGATGAGAACCAAAGAAAAAATATTTTAGTAGTGCAAATTAACATCTATTGAGCCATTATACATCCTTTGTCACACAAGCCAGTAAATTAAAGTGATTTTTAAATTACTTGAAAAATCAAGCAAATTGTCTTTCTTCTAGTGAGGAGAGACTGTTAGGAACGTAACTAAAAAGTGTACTTCTTCATTTATGTAATAAAACAGACTAGGCTGCCTCTCTTGTCTTTACTGTAACTTTCCATTACATGAGTGTTAATTCTCCTTTTTTTTAAAAACTATTCAATATGACCTGAAATTATAGCTTATAAAGAATAGTAATCTAAAACGGTATTCAGTAGATGTTAATCAACGTATCTGATTATGATCTTTTGAAAATCATCAGTTGCTAGCTGGATTACAAGAAGAATTACAAAATTCTTCTTGTTTTAGATAATCACAAATATCCATTTTAGATACCTGTGATTACTACTTTCAGTAAAGATTTTTTTAAAAAATCAACTCTGTATTAAATATTTTTATAGGTACTGAAATATGTTTAAGATTTAAGTTGAAACATTAGTAAACTTTCTACACACATAAGTAGTTTTTCCTTTAGGAATTGCATTATGACATCATTCTGCTATATGGTCTATGAGATTTGTTTTGGGAAAAAACAATTACCAAGAGCAAGGTCATTATGCAGAGAGGTGTGTACCTGTGTTGCATTCATGCTACTACCATAGACCAGGTCTTTTAAAATAGAAAATGCTGTGTCTAGAATCACAAAAGGGCTCTCTGCCTTCTTTCATCACATCTGATAAGGCAATGCTGACCATTTTGTTACCTTCAAGTTTCTAGACCACATTGCAGGTGCCCACTTACTGTTATTAAACAGCTAATTAAGAAATCAGTTGGAAATTAATCCCAAGCTGTTATTTATTTATGTATTCATATTATACAGGTAAATCATAGGATAAATATTCTTCCCACTGTTTAAGATTCTGCTAAGATCTCATAATAAAACAGTTCTGTTATATTTAAAACAGATCGTAATTCCATTTCCTTATATAAAATTTCTAGCAAAGACCGTACTTCCAGATTCAGTCTCATAAAGCTTATTGTTTAATTTTGGTTTTAACTGTGGTAAAACACACACATAACATAAAAATGTACATCTTACCATTTTTTAAATGGACAGTTCAGCAGTAGCAAGTACATTGACGTGCTTGTGCAGCTGTAACCACCTCTCATCCTCATAACTCTTGTCTTGTGAAACTGAAACTCTGAGTCCGTTAAACCATCATCCCCCAGGGTCCCCTCCCCCAGCCTCTGTCAACCACGATTTTACTTTGTTGGCGTAGGTTTTGTTTTTCTCATATTTGCTTTTTCTTAATTTTAATTGTAACTGAAATTACATTGATGATATCTCATTTTCTAGTCCAGTGTAGACATCTCATGCTATAGCTGGAACCCTAACCTTAGGAATCTGTGTTCAAAGTCCAGTGTCACTGTCTCTAGTATTCATCATGGTGAACATGTATTAAATGCAGCTATGATCTGGGCACTGAAACGGACAGTCTCTGGTTTCATTTCTGTAGTGTCTGTAGGTGTGAAGTGGTCTCCTTGTGTTTTGATGAGGAAGTTAATTAGAGGAATTAAATCATGCATCCACAGTCACACAGTGAAAGACAGAGGTGGGCAGGCACTTGGGTATTCCTGTCTCTCGACTCTCCGTTGTCCAGTTTCACCATATGCTGGGTGAGTTCTCCCTGATTGCTTGCTGTGGAATGGAGACGGGGAAGCACCTTGCATATCGTGAGGTTTTGGCAATGGGAGGTGGTAGCTATATGTCGATTGCCTAGCACATTGCCAACGTGAAAGAAATGATAGCTGTTCACACTACTCTCATTACTTGTCAGACTGAACACATCCTGCAGAGTAGGCAGAGCTCCCTAAGTGGTTACTTGATGGAATTGTGTCTAGACGTCAGGGGGCCCATAATTTTATACGTCCGATGCCAAAACCCCCTGCACGTGTGTGTTTGAAACCAGTAAAAGGGCTGCTCTGAATCCTGGTGAGAATAAATGCCACTGAAATTGGATGTAGACCGAGGGTGAGCAGCTTTTCCAGTTGTTAAAATAGCTCTGTTTTATTATCAAGTCAGTGATTGATGACATTAAAAGCTGTAATACTGTCTTGTAGAAGAGATTCGCTGCATGATACTAGATGTGGGCACAGATCAAAAGTCCTAAACTGTTAGATTTCTCAAAGGAGTAACCTAAATCCTAACTTGAAACAAAAGTTTACTAAAATTCTGCCCACGTGCATCTAACAGGGAAGTATCCATTAAAAATCTTTTAGAAGGAAAAGCAAGGAATGCAGTAAGTTGCTGAAAATGCTAGGCAGTTTCTCTCCATTCAAGACCAGATCTCCAGAAACCAAAATACAGTGGCAGCCGAAGTTAAGATCCTGGAGGCTCTGCTCCTGAGAAGAAATATACAGGGAGGTTCACCTCCATTTGTTTGTGTACCATTGAGATAATAACAGTGTGTTGTGCACATCGTCACACCGGCAGACACTTGCCGCTCAGCAGCTTCAGCAAGCGGCAGAGCTAATCAGTGACAAAGGCTGTGTGTGTGCTCAGTTGTTCAGCCCTGTCCGACTCTTTGCAACCCCATGGACTGTAGCCTGCCAGGCTCCTCTGTCTATGGCATTTTCCAGACAAGAATACTGGAGTGGGTAGCCATTTCCTTCTCCAGACGATCTTCCTGACCCAAGGTTATCTCTAGCATCTCCTGCGTTGGCAGGTGGATTCTTTATTACTGAGCCACATCAGTAACAAAGCTGAGGCTCAAACCCAACTCTGACCTCAAAGCCCTAAGTAACTAAGGCTGTAAGCATGGTTTATGGAGAAAAGTGGAAAGAGGAGGGGTGTTCCTTGGTTAAAACTTTTAAGCTGGAGTGATTTCCACTGTCCCAAAATGCTTTCATAAACTTTGAATAGTTTTCCCTGAAACCAACCTGAGATACCCACCATTCTCAGCCTAAACCTATAGCTGACCTTTTAGAAACAAATACGTAAACGGAGATTGAGAGCTCTGTTAGCTGAGGATGCTGTCTGTGTCGCTGACCTCTAAACCATGGGTGTCAATAAATATCACAGAACATCTGTCAAGGTTGGTGGTTTGTCAGCTCTGCCTCTACATGTGGCTCAATCTCCTGGTACATGTTAGCAAGAATTTATTGTGCTATAAACTCATTCTCTGATGTCAGCAACTGTCCTGGAAACTAACCCACCTTAAGAACTTTGTCCATAGTGTCAGTTGTAAAGGTTGTAACCACAGGAAACTTTTCTGTTGCAGAAGTTTTCAGCACTCTTCTTCAGTGAACTGGTACTGATGTCAAAATTGGCACACAAGAACAACAGATGATTTGATTTCCAAGATTTCCCAGTGCTCTGCACCGTCATAAGAAGTTAGAATGGCTTTAATTGTAAATATGTCACTGTAGATTTGGGGGATGGTATTTAGGGCAACAACTAGTCAGGATTACTTTTCTCAACTGTTCAAGTATATTCTGTTTCAAGAAAGTCTACTTTGTAGAAGTCTGTATTTGTTGACATGGAAATGATAGAAATGATCAGTGAGTCTTCAGTTGGTATATGCTATTTCTGAGTGTTGTAAGGAGGTGGGTAGAGCCTTTGGAAATTCAAAGTCTGGTCTCAAACAGAACTCAGAACATTAAGTGAATACTAGAAAACCATAAAATTAACCATTGAGGCAGGGAAATGAAATAAAAGTAACTTTGCTCTGAGTTTTCTTTTTTATAATCGTATCAGCTGATTAGTGCTACTTGAGGAGATTCTGTTTATCATGGGATCATCTTTCTCAGTTTCTTTAAAAAAAAAAAAAGGCTGTAGAGGAATAAACAGCCAACTACCTATTTTAAATGAATAAAAATCCAGAGAAATCATGGTACCTATACAGTAACCTTCTTGTGACCAGTTAATGTTCCTTCTTTTATTAGGATCATTTTAATAGTATTTCATTTTTGCCTTAAGTTAGTCTCATTGAGGAGACATAAAATTTTTGATTTGACACGATATTTTGGAAAATTAAATGTTTGAAGCTTAATGTGGTTCACTCACCCTCATTTCTAGCTTCTTGTATGTTCTCACTATTTCTCTTACTTTTTAATAGACTTTTAAACTTCTCATCCTTAAGAAGTCAGTTGTGATGATAAAATTGCATCGGTTAGACAGCTTTTTAGTAAGTAGTCTTTTCTTCTGCTTATGTAAGAGAATATTTTCTGTAAAATTTTAGAAGGAAAAGAATGAGAAAGACAGAAAACATTTATGCTTTGAGCTTGGCAGGGAGTTTCGATGAGAGTCGGTTGGTGGTGTGAAGTGTGCTTTGCTGCCAGGTAAATGCATGGCCCAGAGGAATGCAAAGAAATACATGTGCTCTAAAGTCTTCTCACACGGAGGAAGAATATTTCCACAAAGATGTTTCCTATAGATGTCCTTATATAATTTTTTTATATTTGATAGGCTTTCAGAATAAGATTTCTGAGTCAAATGAGGATTTTAAATTTTAAGAAATGTTGGCAGGTTGCTTTCCAAAAAGCTAAAATCATTCACATGTCCACTCATAGTTTATTCGAGTACCCTTCCTTCATCCCCACCAACAACAGATACTGCCACACTTTTTATTTGCAGTTTTTCACTTTTTACTGCTAGTTTGACGAGTAGGTATCACTGTTATTTTTTTAATTGTGGTAAAATACACGTAAAATGAAATTTACCACCTTAACCATTTTAAGTGTAGAGTTCAGCAGCCATCCCCACCTTGCATCTCCTGAACTCTTTTCATCTTTCCCAACTGAAATGCTACCCAAGAAATCCTAACTCCTCACCTCCCTCCCCGTAACCCCTGGCAACCACCATTCTGCTTTCTGTTTCTAGGCATTTGATTTGTCCTTTTGTGACAAGCTTATTATTTCACCTAGCAAAATGTTTTCGATAAAAATATATTTTCTACGATGAAAGAGAACTCCTCAAGACCTGAGCAGCCCTTCCTGACAACTAACGAGTTGCTATCCTCTGTATTTGGGTGGTTGTCATGGTACCCTCCTTTTTAAAAGATGTTTTTGATGTGGACCATGTTTTTAAGTCTTTATTGATTTGCTACAATATTGCTGCTGTTTTATGTTTTGTTTTTTTGGCCCCAAATCGTGTGGGATCATAGCTCCCTGACCAGGGATCGAACGCTCACCCCTAGCGTTGGAAAACAGTGTTAACCTTGGGGCCACCAGGGAAGTCCTGGTGCTCTTCACATATGAGGGACTTGGAGATCACTCTCTGCTCACTTGTGATTCTGCTCCCAATGGTCTAAACCAGAGGCAGACTCAGATGTCCTCAGCGAGGAGTAGATAAGGAGTGTCAGTAGCCAGGTAAAGGAAGAAATGGGACCCACAGCTGAACCAAAGACCCCGTGCCTTGCAGAAGGCCCACGTGCCTGAGTTGTGTTGACCAAACTCATCTGGCCAGGCTGAGAATCTGGCCTTAGTGTGAAAGGTCTGTTATATTTAGTAACGTGGCAGAAGCACCCCTTTGGCTCCCTGGGTGGGAAGGGGGCACTGGGGAGAGGGAACAGGGAGAGCAGATGAGCCTGCCTGGCACGCAGTCATCTACGTGGCTTGAGTTTGCAAGAGTCCTCAGAATCGCTCAGCGTTGTGCTTGAGCTTCGCAGCCTGCCTCCCTCTGTAGCCGGGTCGCTTCCTGCTTATGCCTCAGAATCTGCTGCGCACCTGTGCTCAGAGTCTGAAGGCCTCTGTCCCTCCTGTGGGTGTGACCGGCTGCCCGTCCCAGCCCGCAGGCTCTGCCTGCGTGGCTCCGTCTGTTTGATCACCCCTTCATCCTCCCTGTCTCTGATCTTTGCCAGCTGGCTTCTCCCCGGGCTTCAGTTCTCAGACGGGAGGTGGCTGCCTCTGGGAGGCTTCCCTGACTCCTGGGTGTCTCGTCACACTGAGCTCGCCCCATCACAGATCTGAAAGTGGCCTGCGTGTGTCTTCCCACTGTAACCTGAAGAGTACAGAGGCACCTGGTTTCATCTTTTATTTCTATAAGTAACACAGTATCTAGTGGTTGGATGGCATCACTGATTCAATGGCCATGAGTTTGAGCAAGCTCTGGGAGTTGGTGACGGACAGGGAAGCCTGGCGTGCTGCAGTCCATGGGGTCGCAGAGTCGGACACGACCGTGCGACTGAATGACAACCCAGTGCATTGCAGGAGAGTGAATTAATGGGCTGAAAACTCAGACGCCAGTGTCTCCTCACAGTCATGTGTAGTTTTTGAATGTGTGTCTCAGATCTTGGAAAATGCAATATTTAAAAATTTAACTGTGGTAGAAAAATGGGAGCTGATTATCTTGGACAGGGTCTCTGCAGCGCACTGTCATTCAGTACTCCGTGGTGATCGTTTGATGCAGTTGATACCTGTTACTATCTTTCAGATTGTTCTCACACTTTTGATGGCTTTCTTCGGTTCCTTTTCTGTGTTGGTTTCTCTTTTGTCTAGCAAAATGACATTTTTTGTTGTTGCCAGCGTTAGAGGATTTACTCCACTTTCTCACATTCTTCCAGATGACATTAAGAAACTAGGTTTTGACTTACAGGACAGTCCAGTAGTAAAATTCAGCTGAGGGGAAACCTTGTTTTGGCTTTGGGAAACAAAGGTAAATCTTGAGTGTCATTTCCACCTGTGACTAGGTGGCCCTTCCTGCTGAGAGGCTTTTTAATTGAATCGTAGTTGCCTTTCCCCCATCTTGACCCATGTACTGGGCATACCAAGAGAGGATGCCTGACAGTCGATACTTTTGCAAATAGCGTGTGCAATTTTAAACGGAAATGTAAAATAATGCTAGCAGTAATTATCACGATCAGTGAGGGAAAGGGAAATATGTTCGAGGGTGTCCTCAGATGGTCTCTTTTAAATATTAGTGAAAAGGTGACACTGAGGTTTCTCATTTGGGATCCTCAGACTGGATCTAAATTTCTCCTTGTGATATCTTGTAGAGATGGAATAAACTGTGAGAATCCATATCTAAACTGCTATCATCTTACTATCAAGAATATTTCAATGAATGGTAGTAGTACTTTCGGACATTCATTTGGAAATAGTTTTCGCGTGTATGTTGCTTTTTGCTTGACAGGAAAATTCACATTGCTATTACTCATCTATGAGAAATAATTTTAACATCACAAAAGAAATGCAGCACCCTATTCTACACTATAAAATGCATCAGCTTCACACATTAGTATTCTTAACTTGATTTTTTTAATGCCATGTATTTTCTTTTGTAATTGAATTTTTAAATGTAAATGATTTTGATGTCTACATAAAAAAACAACAAGAAAAAAATTCTTGTTTTGTTTTTGGGCAGTGCTCCAACTTATAAAGTTATTGAAGTGCTGCAGAATGTAAATTCACTTAGTTGAACTAATAAGTTCATAAAATTGTGTCACACTTCATTATAATCTCTTTACCAACGTGGAAAAACCTTTAGGTTTATAAATGCCAGCTGTTTTTAATTTTGGATTTTGATTTTAACGTTCATGGATACAAGTACTGCTGAGAATTTTAATTATGACCCTTTTAGGGTGAGTCGACCTTAAAAGAAATTGAAGTGTTATTCAAATCTAGGGCTACCCAAATGAGATAAATGTGAGGAACACCTCCAAGTTCATTCTTTTTTTGTGTTGGATTTCTAACTTAGGCATACACTCTGAATCTCTAAATTGTTGACGGTATTTTATGGTCCTACTGGGTTTTGGCAGTATTTCTTAATTAAATTGTCTGATTGGGAAGTGAAAGTATTCTTCCTGTAATTTGATGTTGTTTTCAAAATATTACAGTTAAGTGGTTGTCATAATTCTCATTTGATAAATTATATTTTACTATATTCAGTAAGGTTCATTAAAGTTCATAGTTCAGTGACATATATTATAAAGATAAGGATGTTAATGGTACAGATATAAAATATCAGAATCAAGGGATAAGATAGAAAAAGAAACCCTTTTAACTTCTCCCTTTTAAGGGCTTCCCTTGTGGCTCAGCTGGTAAAGAATCCACCTGCAGTGCTGGGAACCTGGGTTCGATCCTGGGTTGGGAAGATCCTTTGGAGAAGGGAAAGGCTACCCACTCCAGTATTATGTCCTGGAGAAGTCCATGGACTGTGTAGTCCATGGGGTTGCAAAGAGTTGGACTGAGTGGCTTTCACTTCACTTCTGATGGCTAAGCTTTCCAAAGGTAGAAACTTGAGAATAACTATTGGAGACTTCATTATAACCCACAAACATTGAGAGCTGTAGATGAGTCTCATTAATCTTAAATGTTTGTGTGTTGAATTGGTAATAATTAGGATGATCGTATGTCCCAGTTTGCCTGGAATAGTTTTGAATTAAGCCTGTTTTCCTGGTGTAATTTTTAATAGCATCTCTTTTCACACTCAGCAGTGTTTGGACAATAAATGATATGGTTATTCTATGTACGACGCATTGTAATTGTGACTGTGAGTGTCTGTGTACCACACTTCCCCCAAATAATTTCATTTTCTTAAATGCTTAGAACAATGAAATATAAGTATTACTGTTGTTTAGTTGCTAAGTCATGTCCGACTCTTTGCAACCCCGTGGACTAGAGCCCGCCTTGCTCCTCTGTCATGGGATTTCCCAGGGAAGAATACTGGAGTAGGTTGCCGTTTCTTCCTCTAGTGGACCTTCCTAACCCAGGGATCGAACCCACACCTCCTGCTTGGCAGGCAAATTCTTTACCACTGAGTCACCTCAGAAGCCCATGTTATTACTCATAGTAGAATCTTATATATTTTATTTATGGTGTTTCCTAAACCTTCAAATAAAAGTCTTCTGAAGTTTTATTTTTAATTTATAGACTATCTATCGTTAGTTGTATATATTAACAATATATGTCCAAAGTGAATTGTCCTAATACTGCTAAGATTAATAAGTTATCTTTTCACCTATATGAAAAGCCGATAGGATTTCATTAGACAAACCAACCGTTCTTTTTTGGTTGAGACTGGAAATTTGAAAGTGAGAGTACAAATGCCAATTTCTAGAATGGATACTAACACAGAACTGTTTGTGTAGAAGTGAATGTTAGAAACCATTGTTTCCTAGGTGATAATTTACCTCATCCTTTACGACCTGAGTGGGGATGATGGTGGAGAAGTAATGGTACCATTATAGTCAGATGTACTTTAGCGTATTCAGTTTTTTCCTGCTTCTTGAGAAGTGGGAAAGATAAATTATATTCTGCTCTTCACAAGAGAACCTCAGATAGGGATGTGGGAACCCTGCTCTAGCCTTACAACACAGAAGTCAATTCACATCTCTTGTTTGCCCACCACTACTGGCCCTGGCCGTCTGCCAACAGAGAAGTTACATAGAAACAGGAGAAATGTGTATTTCTTCCTCATAACTTGGCCAGGAGGAAACATATCAGTAAAGACAGAGGAAGGAAAAGATAGCTGTAGTCGTAGTCTCCAAATGTAATTGCTGATAAATGCTGTTTGTATAGGATTACTCGTATTTCAAGCTCAGTTGGTAAAGAATCTGCCTGCAATGTGAGAGACCCCAGTTCTATTCCTGGGTTAGGAAGATCCGGTGGAGAAGGGATAGGCTACCCACTCCAGTATTCTTGGGCTTCCCTTGTGGCTCAGCTGGTAAAGAATCTGCCCGCAATGCGGGAGACCTGGGTTCGATCCCTGGGTTGGGAAGATCCCCTGGAGAAGGGAAGGGCTACCCACTCCAGTATTCTGGCCTGGAGAATTCCGTGGACTGTATAGTCCATGGGGTCTCGAAGAGTCAGACACGACTGTGTGGCTTTCATCATCATCATCAGTATTTCAAGAAGAGGAAAGCAGGCAGGGTTCTAAAGCATAACTAAGCTGTTATGCTAACCATCATTCAAGTAGAACTTTTTCTCAACAACAACAAAAAATACTCAAAAAATTTTTCTCAAAAATAAAAGAATTTAAAAATTAAAGCAAAAAAGCAAAAAAAATTTCTGCTGTTTGAAATTAGATCATTGTTCTGAAGATTGTACAACTGTAAAAACTAAATGAAAATCAGTGAACTGTGCACTTACAGTGGGTGAATTGTATGGATATAAATTGTACCTCAATAAAGCAGTTAAGAGTGAAAACAAATCCAATTTCAGAATGGTTTTATTGTGTCTTAAAAAATCCACTGAACCATTCTGCTCTTAATTCCTCATATTTTAAAATAAATGTTTTTTAACTTCATTATGGAGAATTTTTTAAATATACAAAGGTAGATAAAATAGTGTAATGAACCACCAGGTTCAACCATTATCAGTATATTCCCTTTGTTGCCTTTCTGGATTATTTTAAAGCATATCCTGGTGTCCATAAATTCTTCGATTTGTATCTTTAAGAGATAGGATTCTTTTAAACATAGAACTAAAATTTAATTGTCACTTAAACTGTGAAACGTAATTATCACTGAAAGAATAGTCATTGAAAATTTCCTTAGTTTTTTTTTGGCAAGGAGGAAATAAATGTTTTTTGTGTTTTTTTTAATAATTGTTGAAATCAACAACCAAACAAGCTACACAGATTCTAACATCCTGAACAGCATTTAACTAGGATTTTAACAGCTGCTGCTGAGTCACTTCAGTCATGTCCAACTCTGTGCAACCCCATAGATGGCAGCCCACCAGGCTCCCCCGTCCCTGGGATTCTCTAGGCAAGAACACTAGAGTGGATTGCCATTTCCTTCTCCAATGCAGGAAAGTGAAAAGTGAAAGTGAAGGCACTTGGTCGTGTCCGACTCTTCTCGACCCCATGGACTGCAGCCCACCAGGCTCCTCCGTCCATGGGATTCTCCAGGCAAGAGTACTGGAGTGGGGTGCCATTGCCGTCTCCAAGGATTTTAGAAGCTAGGAGCTATAATTTTAAATGTGATTTAGGAACCACACCAAAGGTCTTGCACATATTTTTATCATTTCGCAAAACAGCAGATGTAGTTTAGCCTAAATACCCTGTGAAAATATTTTCATGTACAGCAGATCTGTCCAACTTGTTTTAAAAGTCATTATAATGTCACCTTCCTAAAATCTAACGTGGAGAGACTATACATATTGATACAGTGTATTCAGTATGCAGATGACACCATATATGGCAGAAACCAAGCTTGCATGTGGAGGTTGCTTCTGGTGGCTTGCTTGTGAATGATGATCAGCCTCATAATTATTGAGTGAATATGGGCCATTTATTTCAAGTGATTTGTCAGCATGTTATTTTATCCTTGTAATAAATGAATATTTATTGGTTGTTGTAGCAAATGTTGTTTACTTTTGGGATGGGGAGGGAGCAAAAAAGCTGAGTTCAGAAAGTTTTAATTAGTCGTGCAAAATCATTATTAGTTTACCTAGGCCTAGAATCTAGGTCTTTCTTGCCATAGAGAATTATGTTTCTTAGAACATGGTAATTCCGGTCGTCACTTCAAGGCACTGTGCTTCTAACTGAATACTGTCTAATACCTGAGATGATTAATTTGTCTAGGAATTGGAATTCTCACCAAGGGGTGAAAATCAGCTTGACAAATAGGTCCTAAGATTTTAGATGGTCCTAAAAATAAAAATGTGTCTTATTTTTTAAGCATGCACACAAGACCACCACTGTGCCTGCCCACTTATGAATTTCACATCTTAGAATTTTTATTTGGAGTTTGTATTGCAAGAGCTTATTTTCAGTAACTGATATTTAAATGTTGAAAATTCGCTGAGCCCATCTTTCTCATTCTTTAGCTTTTGCTAAACGTTACTACGATCCTAGGAACCACTTAGTCTGTTGAATTTAGGACTAATACTTACAGCATAATATATTCTCACATTTTTCCTGTGAACTTGTGCTCACTGCTGTCCTAGCCTACTGTGTGGTTAGGACTGAGCAGGCAAGCTTAAGTGAAATGAAGGAAGAAAGTCCTTAACTGAGGCAAAAGTATTGGATATTAAGTAGTCTATTCTATTATTTAGAATGCTTTTGGCTGTAATTGCTTTTCAAAAATCCAACACACAGAGACTTCGATAATGCAAAATATTACTTGCTCACATTCTTGCAAATTCAGAAGAAAGGAAGGCATCAGGATTGGTGAATAGAGAGTAACAAGATCAGGATCCATGTTATCATCTTCCCTTCGTTCTCCCCACTAAGTGAGGGAAGTGAAGTCGCTCAGTCATGTCTGACTCTTTAGACCCTGTGGACTGTAGCCCACCTGGCTCCTTGATCCATGGGATTCTCTAGGCAAGAATACTGGAGTGGGTTGCTGTTTCCTTCTCCAGGGGATCTTCCCGACCCAGGGATCCAATCTGGGTCTCCCATATTGCAGGCAGATGCTTAGTGCCTGTTTTTACCCACCAGAAGCAACTGGAGCTGTGTGCTTTTCATTTCTGTACAAAGGGAGATAGAAGATAAGACTGCTTTGTTTTTCCCAAAGTCCTCAGCAAACCTTTGGCCTTAGAGTTGCACACTCAACTGGTGAGTCATTCTCGACGTGGGAACTGGTATAACCTATAGGATTAAGAATTTTCCTGGGGCTGAGATGGGAGGTGGATATCTTGAAGTACATATCTGTGTGGGAAGGAGTGGAAAGGGGGCATATTTAGAGATAGGAAGGGAAAAGGAGACGGGAGGCTCTGTGGGCAACAGTAGTGACCACTAAGGTCTTTTCAGTTTCAAACAGCTTGTGGAAAAGTCCGCTTTCTTCTGTTTGCTTTTTTAATTGAAGTCTAGTTGATTTACGGTACTGCGTTAATTTTTGCTGTAGCAAAAGTGATTATATGTATATATTCTTTTCCATTATCACAGGATGTTGAGTATGGTTCCCTGTGCTGTTCAGTAGAAGCTCGTAGTTTATCCATGCTATATATTAAAGTTTGCATCTGCTAACCCCAACCTTCCATTCCATCTGTCTCTCAACACCCTCCCCCCGGTACCCACCTCCCCCTGGCACCCACCAGTCTGTTCTGTATGTCCTTGATTCTGTTCCATTGATGAGTTCATTTGTGGCATATTTTAAATTCCGCAGATAAATGATATTGTATGGTATTTATCTTGCTCTTTTGACTTACTTCCCTTAGTACAATAATCTCTAGTTGCTCTTCTAACTGTTTCAGTTCGGACCTGTGGCCAGAGGTCACCCTGGTGATTTCCCTTTGGTGTCTTTGCTCTTTGCTGTAGATCTTAGAACAGGGAGACCTGAGTGGCATAGGAGTGTCTGTGACTTGTCACAACATGCATTTATGAGTGGAGAACGTCAGTAGTCTCTACCAGGCCTTACCCCTTTCTGCCAGGAGAGCCACAGGCCAGATAGCATTTCTTTCTTTAGAATCAGGTTCTTAGGATCCCCTCCAGCCCCAGAACTGGCATGTATACTGGTCTCTAATCTAACTTAATTTGGTCTACTTTCAGCAAAAGGCAGAGAGGTGGATTCTCAGCCTAGACTTTGTCTTTTTGTCAGGAGTCTGTTTTCATGGAGTCTGGACCACATGTTTCTCTTAGTACTCAAATCTTTCACTGCAATTGTTCATCTCTTCTATGCTTGCCAACCCTTTTATTGGTGTTATGCAGAGGTTTGGACTATGTCCTTGCCTTTCTCTCCTGCCAGCAGTCTGACTTCAATGGAAAGATTCTGTTTCTCTGAATGCTGTTATTATATAGGCTTGAATATAAGGTTTCTTAAGCTGCATATTTACAATGTGTATAGCTGACCCATTTTTTAAAAATAGGTATTTAGATTTCAGTAACTCTGCAGACTTAAAACTTTCTTTTGCTTTACTGTCTTTTCATAAAAAATTGGGGCCCATCAAAATTTTGAACTCTGTTCATCAAAACGATACCATTAAGAAAATGCAAAGGAAATAGAGATTGAAGAAAATGTTTACAACATACATCTTATACATCTGACAGAGGACTTGTTTATATAAGATATATGTATATTTTTAAGAAAAAAATTTTTTAATTCAAAAATTAATTCCAACTTCACATAATATAGCGAAATGTTGGAAACAACCAACATGTCCTTACATAGGCTGCTGCTGCTGCTGAGTCGCTTCAGTCATGTCCAACTCTGTGTGACCCTATTAGACGGCAGCCCACTAGGCTCCTCTGTCCCTGGGATTCTCCAGGCAAGAACACTGGAGCGAGTTGCCATTTCCTTCTCCAATGCATGAAAGTGAAAAGTGAAAGTGAAGTCACTCAGTCGTGTCCAACACTTAGCGACCCCATGGACTGCAGCCCACCAGGCTCCTCTTTCCATGGCATTTTCCAGGCAAGAGTACTGGAGTGGGGTGCCATTGCCTTCTCTGCCATACATAGAGTAGCTGAATCAGTCATGGTACATCATCAATACAGTGGAATATTATACAGTTTCATGAAAGAATGAGAAAGATCTCAGAACTGACAAGGAGGACATTTTGATGATTGGAAAAAGCAGAGTACAAAAGTGCATCTATGTAATACTGTTTATATGAGAAAAAATACAAGATTTAATATAAAAGTATCTGCATATTTGTACTGGAAGGATAAACCAGAAAATAATGAAAGTGGTTGCAAATAAGCAATGAACCCTAGACTGTTAGATTGGAACAGAAAATAGCATGAACTCATGATTTTTAATCTTCATACAGATATATTTGTCTTTTTATATATACATACATGCTATCTTGTTCTATCTCCTGAGAAGGCCCAAAGCAATGACACCAGTAGCAGTGAGCACACCATCCAGATCTTGATTCTAATAAATACCATTCTCCCACAAAAGGGTCAGAATCTTTGGAGGAATGGTTGAATTTAGGCTAGGGTCAAAGCACATTAGATAATCCTGGAACACTTTGTGGCACTAAGAAGTAAGTGAAGTGAAGTGAAACTCATTCAGACTGTCCGACTCTTTGTGACCCTGTGAACTATACAGCCCATGGAATTCTCCAGGCCAAAGTACTGGGATGGGAAGCTTTCCCCTCTCCAGGGGATCTTCCCAACCCAGGGATCGAACCCAGGTCTCCCACACTGCAGCAGGATTCTTTACCAGCTAAGCTACTAAGAAGTAAGGAAGTCTTTAAAGAAATACGATGCTGTTGTTCAGTTGCTCAGTCATGGCCAGCTCTTTGCAGCCCCACGGACTGCAGTGCGCCAGGCTTCCCTGTCCTTCACCACCTCCTGGAGTTTGCTTGAACTCATGTCCATCGAGTCGGAGATGCCATCCAACCATCTCATCCTTGTTGTCCCCTTGTCCTGCTGCCTTCAATCTTTCCCAGCATCAAGGCTTTTTCTAATGAGTCAACTCTGCATCAGGTGGCCAAAGTATTGGAGCTTCAGCATCAGTCCTTCCAGTGAATATTCAGGACTGGTTTCCTTTTGGATTGCCTGGTTTGATTTCCTTACTGTCTAAGAGACTCTCAAGAATATTTTCCAGAACCACAGTTTGAAGGGATCCAAAAAAAAAACCAGTGATGGGAACATGTGAAAAACACACAAGAGCCAACTTGAAGGAGCTCCCAGTGGCAAATTATTACAGACTTGAGGAAAAAAATGACTCTGATAGTAATGGGTCATAACCCATAGCATAAGTAAAATATCCATATTCCATATATACTATATGGAAATAAGGTAAAATAAATAATTCTTCTTGACAGTAAAATTCCATCAATTCATGTAGAAGAAAAGAGGGAGATAGAGAATCACCACTATCACTGCTGACACTGCTGCTGTAGCTGCTGCTAAGTTGCTTCAGTCGTGTCTGACTCGTTGCGCCCCGTGGACTCTAGCCCATCAGGCTCCTCTGTCCACGGGGATTCTCCAGGCAAGAGTACTGAAGTCAGTTGCCATACCCTCCACCAAAGGATCTTCCCAGCCCAGAGATCAAACCCACATCTCAATGTGTCCTGCATTGGCAAGCGGGTTCTTTACCACTAGCGCCACCTGGGAGCTGACATTGCAGTAATAATTATTGCAAGTTAAAGATGCTAAATTAGTGGATGAGGCTATAAACAGCAGGATACAGTGGTCCATCAGTATCTTCAGGAGATTGCTTCCAGGACCCCCCTACAGATCCTGGCATCCAGTCCCATCACTTCATGGCAAATAGATGGGGAAACAGTGGAAACAGTGGCTGACTTTATTTTTCTGGGCTCCAAAATTACTGCAGAGGGTGACTGCAGCCATGAAATTAAAAGACGCTTACTCCTTGGAAGGAAAGTTATGACCAACCTAGACAGTATATTCAAAAGCAGAGGCATTGCTTTGTCAACAAAGGTCCATCTAGTCAATGCTATGGTTTTTTCAGTAGTTATGTATGGATGTGAGAGTTGGACTGTGAAGAAAGCTGAGCGCCGAAGAATTGATACTTTTGAACTGTGGTGTTGGAGAAGACTCTTGAGAGTCCCTTGGACTGCAAGGAGATCCAACCAGTCCATTCTAAAAGAGATCAGTCCTGGTTGTTCATTGGAAGGACTGATGTTGAAACTGAAACTCCAATACTTTGGCCACCTGATGTGAAGAGCTGACTCACTTGAAAAGACCCTGATGCTAGGAAATATTGAGGGCAGGAGGAGAAGGGGATGACAGAGGATGAGATGGTTGGATGGCATCACTGACTCAATGGACATGGGTTTAGGTGGACTCCAGCAGTTGGTGATGGACAGGGAGGCCTGGCGTGCTGTGGTTCATGGGATTGCAAAGAGTTGGACAAGACTGAGCGACTGAGCTGATGTGCATTCTCCTCTGTGTTTAAAATCATCTCTAGATTACTTCAAATACCTGACACAATATAAACAGTTGTAAATTCACTGTAATACTATGTAAATAGTTGCTAACATATGGAAAATTCAAGTTTTGCTTTTTGGAGCTTTCTGAAAAAAATTTTTCCCCAAGTATTTTTGATTTATGTCTAGTTGAATCCGTAGATGTAGAGTCAGTGGGTATGGAGGGCCAACTGCATTTTTTTCAACATTTTTATAAGTCTGAAAGCATTTCAAAATTAGAAGTTAAAAATACTAACAGAAAGACCTGAACAGACACCCTACCAAAGATGCTGGTCAATAAACACATGAAAAGATGTTAACATCATTAACAGAGAAATACAAATTGCAAATTAAGGCCTCAAGTCACTATTTTACGCCTATAAGATTTGATGATAAAGATGAACTTATTGTCAAGGGCATGTATTAGCTGGAACCCTTGTGACTCAGATGGTAAAGAATCTGCCTGCAATGCAGGAAACCCAGGTTTGATCCCTGGGTTGGGAAGATCCCTTGGAGAAGGAGATGGCAACTCATTCCAGTATACTTTCCTAGGAAATTCCATGTACAGAGGAGCCTAGTGGGCTAAGTCCATGGGGTCACAAAGAGTTGGACATGACTGAGCAAGTAACACTTTCACTTTCACTTTTCATATTTGCTGGTGGGAATATAAAATAGTATAACAGTTTTAGAAAGCAGTGTTTTACATTCCTATAAAATTCACATGTACCCTATGCCTACCATATTTATTCAAAGCAATGAAGACACATACACACAAATATGTACATCAATATTCATAGCACTTTTGTTCATAATATGATAGACTATGTATGTTCATGTAATGAAATACTACTCAGCAGTGAGAAAGAATGAACTAGTGATACGTACAACACTGTGGGTGAATCTTAACAATTTATGTTGAAGAAGTCACAGACACAAAAGAATATTGACTGTGCAGTTCCATTTATATGAAATTCAAAAAAGGCAAAAACCCAACTATGGTGACTGAAATCAGAATTGTTACTGTCCAGTGGGTAGGTGGGGGTTGGCTGGAAGATGGCACAGAGGAATTTTCTGGAATAATGAAAATATTCTGTATCTGATTTGATGGGCGTATTTTTTACCCAAATTTATTGACTTGTATAGTCAATTTTAGCTCAGTTAAACCCAAAGCACAGAATGGAGCAAAATGTCTGATGTTGAATAAGCTCTTAGTGAAATTTGCAAGGAATGATAACTTAAGCAAGAATGGCACGTGTAAAACTGTAACCTTAAGTTAATATTCATGTAGATAAACCTTTCAGTAACTATTCTGTGCTAGATACTGTAGGAAATTTTATTCTATATTAATTTTGATTAGATATACCTTAGGAAAGCATAAAGACATTATATCTAAATTTTATTAATCTATTTTACATTATGGATTGCAAACATCTGAAAATATTCTTACTTCAGTAAACTGTATAAAGCTAGGACATTTATTAGTAAGTCATAAACATCCTTTTTGAAAGAGGTAAAATGGCCAATGAATAATAGACTAGAATGCCAGATGTCTGAGTTCGGCTTAAGGAAGAGCGTAAGAATGTTAGGTTTGTAATCTTCCAGATGAGTCTGCTGTTAAATTCTTTGCATTCACTTTGTTTCCTCAGGAGGTTGATTTTTGTTAATAAAAATGTTTTTCATGTTATGTCAGTGGCATTTTTCTGGAACTGAGTCAATCTGTTAATAGTATAGAAATGATACTGAAATTCTCTTTTCAGAAGAGCTCTAATTATTTCAAAATTAGTCAAGTTTTAATATTCATAAATTATATGTAATTCATTAGGAGCTGATGG
>SJYC01053614.1:0-40238 GCA_006408675.1 Madoqua kirkii | reverse complement strand
CATTAGGAGCTGATGGGAATGAATATTTTCTAAATGAATATTTGTGTCAGTTTCAGCAGAGAAAAAAATTAAAACTCCTACAGAATTCATAAAATTATTATGTATAAACTTTGGAAAACAAAGTTCTGGAGATGAGGGAGTTTATATTTTTCTATCTGTTTTTTGAGGCATGATTTAATGTGTTTCATAATGAATTATATTTGCAAACATTAACTCATATTTTCTAATATATAGGTGAATAAGCTTTGCTAGAAACTCACATAGTATTTTTATAGACTGTTGTTTATTGGTCATTCAGCAGAAGATTTCTGTCAGTTGCCAAGCCTCAGTGCATTTCCTGTCGTCCACCGAAACCCTATGTATTTGGTGATAGAATTTTCTAGAATCTTGTGTCAGCTGGGGTAGTGGGTTAAGATTGGATTCCATTTAGAAGAGAAGCCCTTCATGGAAGAGAAAATCAATAGATGTTTTGTTACTTCAGTAAACAGCATATCATCATAGTTTCTTGTCTTCCCAGTGAAGATTTAAGGTTCCAATTTTATACATGACATTCTTACCCAAGTTACAATTCCTTAATATTTAATTCCTAGTAATATGTTCCTCTCTGTTCATCAGTTTTGCCTTGATTCAGCAGAAGGAGGAAAAATGTGATTAAAATGCAAATGAGATGCTGCTGGAACCTCAACTCTAGGAGGTTTTGTTGTTTTTTTCTGAAGGTAACTTTACTCAGATGAGAGGGAAATAAACGAATTCGCTTCCTTTAGCCAGGCCCTCTCACTTATTTTATCTCTTTGACTCCTCATAACAATCCTTTTAAATATTATTACCATTTTTAAATGAGGACATTGAAGTTGTTAATTCTAAAGCTTCAGAGTTTTCAAATAAATGGCCGAGCTGGGAACTGACCCATTTTGTTCACCTCCCAAACGGAGGTAGTTTCCCACATGCCACATTACGGCTTAAAGTGTGGAATATGTTGAAGTCCGTGAAGTGTGATGACACTGAAACTGTTCCCAGCTATGGGATATAGATACAGAGCCGCTGCTGCTGCGCATGCTCTCCTCTGGTCGCAGCGAGCAGGGCTCCTCGCTGGTGGCCGTGTGTGGGTCCTCACCGCAGCGACTCCTCTTGTTGCAGGGCACAGACCCCAGAGCACAGACTCAGTAGCTGAGGCTCAGGAGCTTAGTGTTCCACACCACATGAGATCTTCCCAGACCAGGGATCAACCCTGTACCTTCTGCATCGGCAGATGGATTCTCATCCACTGAGCCAGCCGGGGAGGCCCCAGCCACAAACTTCCTGACTATAACAGTTCGTTATATTGATTGCAAGATAACCTACTTCTTCTTGACTATAGGCTCTTTCAGGCTGTCTCTGCTAGTTCCCTTTCCTTCCACTTTTTTGGGGGGAGAGTTCCATTCTTTCTCCAATACATATTCTTCCTACCTAACTTGAGGTTCTGACTCTGTGGTCTTACCCTTTTTTCACTTAACTTAATTTCTTTGGTAAGTCCAGTCAGTGTATGTTTATAAAACTCTCTCTCTCTCCAGTTTCAGTTCTCAGTTATGTTTTTTTAAGTTCATGTGCTTGTAGAATTTTCCTATGCCTATATTTCTCAGATGGCTATGATATATATAAGTTGCTAATATATATATAAAAGTATAAGCTATACATGTAAGCATCTTATACATTTGTTGTTGTTCAGCCACTAAGTTGTGTCCAACTCTTTGTGAGCCCATGGACTGAAGCATGCCAGACTTTCCTATCTTATACATTGGGTTGACCAAAAAGTTCATTTAGGTTTTTCATAACATCTTATGGAAAGATAGTTCAGTCGTGTCCGACTCTTTGCAACCCCATGAATTGCAGCACGCCAGGCCTCCCTGTCCATCACCAACACCAGGAGTTCACTCAGACTCACATCCATCAAGTCAGTGATGACATCCAGCCATCTCATCCTCTGTCGTCCCCTTCTCCTCCTACCCCAATTCCTCCCAGCATCAGAGTCTTTTCCAATGAGTCAACTCTTTGCATGAGGCAGCCAAAGTACTGGAGTTTCAGCTTTAGCATCATTCCTTCCAAAGAAGACCCAGGACTGATCTCCTTCAGAATGGACTGGTTGGATCTCCTTGCAGTCCAAGGGACTCTCAAGAGTCTTCTCCAACACTACAGTTTAAAAGTATCAATTCTCCAGTGCTCAGCTTTCTTCACAGTCCAACTTTCACATCCATACATGACCACAGGAAAAACCATAGTCTTGACTTGACAGACCTTTGTTGACAAAGTAATGTCTCTGCTTTTGAATATGCTATCTAGCTTGGTCACAACTTTCCTTCCAAGCAGTAAGCGTCTTATAATTTCATGGCTGCAGTCACCCTCTGCAGTGATTTTGGAGCCCAGAAAAATAAAGTCAGCCACTGTTTCCACTGTTTCCCCATCTATTTGTCATGAAGTGATGAGACTGGATGCCATGATCTTAGTTTTCTGGAAGTTGAGCTTTAAGCCAACTTTTTCACTCTCCTCTTTCACTTTCATCAAGAGATGCTTAAGCATCTTATATAACAGGAAATTTTAACTTCTGAACTCTCTTGCAAAAGTGGCAGTTTTTTTGCAGCTTCCACATTACTATTAATGATAACACCATTATTTTCCAGACACCAAAGTTTATAATCTTGAAGTCATTTGGATTTGCCTCTTGCTTTTGTTCTTCCTGTAAGATCAGTCTCCAAGTCTTAATTATTCTTCCTTCACAATGTCTCTGCTCTCCCTCGTCCACTTATCCAAGTATTTCTCCTCTATCCCTTGGCAGACTCCACCCTGTCCTCAAACTAAGTGGACTACTGCTCAACTAGTATTTCTCCAATGCTGATTCCTTTGAGCCTTCCTTCAATAAGAGCTTATTGTAGCTCAATAACAGTCTGACTTTGCTCCTAAACCAGATCTACCTTAATCAACTACCAGATATTTATTGAAAGCCTGCCAAGCACTATGGGAAATACACAGACTTGCATACTATACAGGCCATGTGCTCAAGCAGTCTTATGGTCTAGGTGGAGAATTAAAACAGATGTGTGAAAATGACACTAACAACTACATGGGAGAGTTTACTGAGGACCAGAGTAGGGGCTTCCTTATGAGGCTTAAGCTGAGCCCTGGAGAATAATAAGAGTTACACAAGCAAGGAAGTTATAGCGGCAAGGATATGGGAATGCATTTGAGACTAGGGCAAGAGAATCAGTAGAAACTGCAAGGCGGTGTAAGGACTGTTAGGAGCTGAATGCACAGCTCTGGAACATTCCTTCAGGGGAGTCTTGGTGTAGCGTGGAGTGGATGATCAGGTTAGAAAGTGGGGCTGGAACCAGATGCCTTTGGCTTCTCAAGCTATTCAGTTCCTACTCCCCTTTTAATATGCTTTCTTAAGTCTTTCTATATAATTCCAGTCACTTATATTTTTTCTCTTTTACCCAGATGCCCATATGAATTTACCGTATATTTTACCCCCTATAGCTTTTTTCTTCCTGCCCACCCACTTTTATTTTCTTCCCCTCCCACATGTTGAGGTACAGTAAACCCCCTTTATATAAGGGACTTGAGCCTCTCGATTTTGTTTTCTGAGAGGAGTCCTGGAACCAGTCCCCTGTGAGTACCAAATGATGACTGTGTGTAGATCGTGACACAGCCAGTCTATTCTATGAACTGCAGAGGTGTAATATGCTGCCTGAAGTATCTTTGTATTCCTGTAACATCCACAAAGCTGGTAGACACACCGTACATGATCAGTAAACACTTAAATGAATTGTGGCAAAGGAAATACCAAAATTTCTACCTTCTTTGCTTCTTCCTAGTGAGTGTTTCAAATGGCAAGCTGTAAAATTATCTGAATTAAGGACTCTCAGTCAAACACAGGGTAAGAGGGTATGTCCTGCATTTTAAATTGTACTGCACTTTGTTATGTTTTCTTAATTTCCTAAATGCTGCCATTTGTCACGGAAAAGAAGTGCACTGGAAATTTTCAGTCTTTCGGTGGTCAATAAATCAGAGTCTACCCTACTAGGTACATTGCTTCCCTTTCAACTATTTAAAAATTTTTAAAATTATTGTCCCTTTTTTAGAGAAAGAGAGCAGAGCTGCTATTGAAGGTAATGGGATCTTTGGTCTTTTTGTGACTTTTTAATTCCTTATTTTATTTTTTTAAGTTTTTATTTGAGTATTGCTTTACAGTATCATATTTCTGCTGTGCAGCTCAGATAATAGGAATTTGTCCAGCTCTTAGTAGCACTGGGTAACCAGAGTGAATTTCTTTCAGGTAAACATTGTGGGCTAAAGTGGGCTCTGGGTTCATTGACTAAATCAACAAGCCTTTGTGTACTTAGCACCTGACACCTTCCTAAGAAATAAGAATCTGTTGGGCAGTTTTAATTGTTCATGCTCTCCTCATTGCTCATTACTACAAAGAATAGAAAATCTGTCACTTTAGATAATGTTTTATGGCACTTCATAAGATATGTCCTAATTCCAATGACATTTTGTTTCATTTCAAGACAATATAATGACAGTGTTTCTCAGATTAAATAAACAAAAATCCTATTTGGTATCAGTGAGTTTTCTTTTGTAGCAATAACAATGATAATAGCGAACACTTATTGATTGCCTACTTAATTAGTGATTGAATAGTCAAGTAAGCTTAGTGATTGCCAAACATAGTTCTAGTTCTTTATATATTATTCATTTAATCCTCATAAACATGTTCACACACATACAAATATGTAAGTTAGGTTACTGTAATTATTCCATTTTAGAGTATAAGATTATAATACTATTTTTAAACTGGCCTTACAACCTAATAAGTATATGGTTTGCATTAGACTTAAATCTGTAGTTATTGGAGGTATTTTTCTAGTCTCAATAAAGAGGAAAAATAATAAACTTTTTTATCAATTTGTTTAGAAGAAGTTTATCTAATTTCCTCTTCCAGTTTTTATCATCTGTTTACTGTTTCACTGATAACACTTCATGACATATGACCAGCAATTAAACGAATAATCCCCTTCGAACTTAAGGATGTGTGTGAATAAAGTGTGGTGATTGAGAAAGACTTAACTTGTACATCTATGTTATATGACTGTATAGTGTTACTATACTGTTGGGAAAGCTTGTTTGAGATTTAACAGCTGTATTAAAAAAATACAATTGGTAGATTCAAATGATAATATAAATTTACAATTTACCTTTCAAACTCCTCAGCCACTATTTCTCACAGCAGTGTCCCAGGAGGTAGATGGGACCAACATCACATTAACAGGTTTCAACAGTAATCGCATCAGAAATTTGGGCTCACCTTCAGATAGTCTTTATCTGTATTTTGTTGTTTGCCAACTTCTTGATTCTCCTCCTCAGCATGTAATGGCAAAACCCTCAGAGCCTTCAGAAATGTTAGTTGAATCTGAAGTAAAGAAGCAGATATAAAAAAACTGGGATTAACCAGAGTCCACTGTCTGTGTTTTCCATCAACGCACTGCTGTCTGCCCACAGCCCCGCATCCCGCCCACCCTGGTCTATGTGAGGAGCCATTGCAGAGAACCTTAGCACCAGCCCCCGCCCAGCACTCACCCTCTCCAGAGCTGTGCCTTTCTTCTCTGTTGCGCCTCCTGCTGGATCCCATGAGGAAGATTTCCTTTGATTATCAGTTCAGTTCAGTTTAGTCGCTCAGTCGCGTCTGACTCTTTGCGACCGCATGAATCGCAGCATGCCAGGCCTCCCTGTTCATCACCATCTCTCGAAGTTCACTCAGACTCACGTCCATCGAGTCCGTGATGCCATCCAGCCATCTCATCCTCAGTCGTCCCCTTCTCCTCCTGCCTCCAATCCCTCCCAGCATCAGAGTCTTTTCCAATGAGTCAACTCTTCGCATGAGGTGGTCAAAGTACTGGAGTTTCAGCTTTAGCATCATTCGATTATAAGTCTTACCAAAACCTTTCTGGTAGTTGCTAAAATCACAGGCCGCTCCAGTATTTGGTTGCAGAGTTCCTTGATAACTTTAACATGTGGAAGAGCTTTAGTTTATGTAAGTTATAGTTATTTATAGTTTTCATGTTAGAAATTAAAACAGAAATTTCAAAAATATTAATCCTTTTAACAATAAAACCCATTCCACATTAACGTTAATTATATATTTAATTATATATTTTATCAAAAATAGCTTCTGGAAAAAGCGAGAAGGATGGCATTGATTTACATTTTTGTAAATCTCTACTTGGAGAAGGCAGTGGCACCCCACTCTAGTACTCTTGCCTGGAAAATCCCATGGACAGAGGAGCCTGGTAGGCTGCAGCCCATGGGGTCGCTAAGAGTCGGGCACGACTGAGCGACTTCACTTTCACTTTTCACTCTCATGCATTGGAGAAGGAAATGGCAGCCCACTCCAGTGTTGTTGCCTGGAGAATCCCAGGGACAGAGGAACCTAGTGGGCTGCTGTCTATGGGGCCACACAGAGTCAGACACGACTGAAGCAACTTAGCAGCAGCAAATCTGTACTGTCTGATTTAGTAGAAGAAGCTGGATTACCACACTGTTTCGTTTGCAGTATATAAAGGCAATGTGACTTTACCCAGGTATATAGTTGAAAAAAGGAACAGTATTTAAGAACCGTATCAGATAATTATAGGTACTTCTAGTCTCTAAAAAACTTCATTGCATAATCATAAAAGAATGAGAATGAAAAAGGCAAATAATGTCTCAGTATAGTTATGAGAATACTTGGAACCTAGAATGCCACTTAGAACAACTACCCCTAGTTGTTTGTAAGATAACAGATAGTTTTTTTTAAAGTGAACAAAAATTTGGAATGGATGTACATTAAAGAAGACACATGGGTGGTTAACAATTCCATGGAGAGGTGTTCAACATCATTAATCATCAAGGAAACGTGAGAGTTCACTTCACACACACTAGAATGGCTATAATAAAAGTACAAAATGAAACAGATGATATTAAGTTTGGTGAAGATGTATAAAAACTAGAACCTGGTCATATGTTGGTGGTAGAAATGTAAAATGGTGTTTGAAAAACAATTTGCCAGTTTCTTAAAAAAGAAAAACAGACACTTACCTTAAAAGAACCCCAAAATTCTACTCCTAATTTTCTAAGAAAAATGAAATTTTATGCCCTCACAGTTTTATATACAAATCTTCATATGAGCATTATTCAGTATCGCAGTAATGTAGAAACCCTCCAGTGCAGAAACCACCCAGTCAGTGAAGGAACACACTGTGGGGTATAGCCATATAATGGAATACTCTTAAGCAACAAAAAGAAATTAACTTCTCTTGCATGTTACAACACAGATGAACCTCAAAAGTGTGCTAAGTAAAAAACACCAAAAACAAAAGACCATCTATTATATGACTCCATTATACTTGCTTTAGACAATTCTAAAGAGACAGAAAACAGATTAGTGATTTATGGGGGTAGCAGAGACGAGAATTAACTGCAAGGGAGCATAGGGCACCTTTTTGGAGTGGTGGGAATGTTCTAAAAGGGGATTGTGGTGATGGTTGCTCAAGTCTGTCAATCAACTAATAAACATTTGAGTCACACACTTAAAATGGGTGAGAAAAAAACCTATAGGTATTAAATGTGTACTTGAAAAATATGACAAGGGAAATATACCAACATTTTAACCAAAATAAAACAGTAAAATACTATAGACTAGCATGAACTCTTGTTACCTATGAGAGTAATGTGATTACATCCTGTAACCTTTTGGATACATAGGAATAGGAACATTTCCTGTGATTCTGTCCAATTGTGCTTTAGTGTAATGGACTGTACTACTGTGTGTTTTTTGCCTGAAGATTCTGTTTGAGCCACACTCTCAAGATATTATCTTGTTTTTGAGATACCAATTTCCAGTGATGCCATGCACTCTTATCATTAACATCTTCTCTTATTTCCATTTTTCAATGGCATTATTAATAGGCATTATTGCAATACAACATTTACCATTGTTTTTGTACTTAAGCTTATATCAAATTCACAGCCTTGACACACTTCAGACATTGGGTTCCTAGTACCTTAGGAAGTTAAGATCAAATATTGGTAATATTTTCCTTTGTACCACTCTGCTGGTTACAGGGTTCAGTTCAGTCACTCAGTCGTGTCCAACTCTCGATGACCCAATGGACTGCAGCACACCAGGCTTCTGTATCTATTAGCAACTCTCAGAGCTTGCTCAAACTCATGTCCATCGAGTCTGTGATGCCATCCAACCATCTCATCCTCTGTATTCCCCTTCTCCTCCTGCCTTCAGTCTTTTTCAGCATCAGGGTCTTTTACCCCTTAAAAATCAAAACAAGACAGCAAAACTGCTTATCTGATTGAGTAAACCCTCCCAGCAAGGAAAAACATGTAGCTGCAGAAGATTTGCTCTGGTTTTCAGAGGTTTTCATTGTCCTTTCTGTTCAGTGGTGCCATTGTTGAAGTTTCTTGCTGATGGCAACAGATGTTCCTTATAAGAGCCACAGTTCATTATACATAGAGTCTGTCTGCCCCTTCAGATATGTAGTTATTCTCCATATCTGTCTTCTCTGTTTATTGCTTTTAGCTTCTTGAGTACTTGATGAGCAGGGATCACACAATCCCAGGCTTCCCTTCTGGCTTAGCTGGTAAAGAATCTGCCTGCAATGCAGGAGACCTGGGTTCAGTCCCTGGGTTGGGAAGATCCCCTGGAGAAGGGAAAGGCTACCCACTCTAGTATTCTGGCCTGGTGGAGAATCCCATGGACTATACAGTCCATAGGATCGCAAAGAGTCAGACATGACTGAGCAACGTTCACTTTCACACAATCCCAGTGAGAAGGTGAAAAAATTAAAACTACTCTGGGTCCCAAGGTCCTGAATCTGTATTTGGGGCCAGAGACTTGTTAATAGGAAAGGGTGACTGACTGGTGTCAACAGAGACAGTGGCCACCATATCAGCACAAGTCATCAGAAAGAAAAGATGGAAGGAGGCAGAAACTCCATCACTGTAAGAGTGTGGATCCGCCCCAAGAAGGCTTCAGTAAAGACAGTCACGTCATTTGTGTGCATTGCAAAAAGTCCATTGCATGAATGACCTCTGATAAAGGGCAGTTCAGGAAGACATAACTGGCCCTGACCCCAGGTTGAAAATCTCTGAGGTGTGTGGTACCAGGTTGGACTCTGTGGACCATGAGGGAGTTTTTTGTGCGTGTCCTGGAAGGTCTGTGTATTTTTGTTCTGGAGTAGAAATCTATTCCCTGAGCTGACTGCTTTCTTTTGTGATTTCCATTGGGTTAAATCTAGCAGGGATATCACAAGAGCTTCTTAAGGTGTATTTCTTGCTGAGCCAGAGACTTCATTACTTCCCAGAGTCAAGAGGAAATTCTGACCACTGGGAGCCCATGGCTGTCATGCAAATAAGCATTTATCTATGATCTGTTTATCTGTCCATACGATTATCCTGTTGAAATGTATTATTTAACATTCTTACGTGATTTGTATTGCCTTTTCTAGACGTATTGCTACTTTTTGCTCTTGATATGGTTAAGGCATCCCAGTTTTAGTTCAGCTTTGGCTCATTCCCACAGCCATGGTAGTAGTTTTCACCAAATAGTCTTTGGCAAGAAGATTCCAGGCCCACAAGAATCTAAGACTTAGCTTCTTGTGAGCCTGACCTGTACCTTTAAGGAACTTGCCTATGATTGTGAACGTGAATTAAGTAACAGGTCCAAATAGCAGTGATGTCCATTCAAGATATACTTAGATATAAACTCTTTATTAGTAAGAACATGTTTGATAATACTTGGTGCCACAAAGTAAGTGTCTAGGCAGATAGTAGTCCTCTTTGTAATTCTAGAAATATTAGTGGGAAACAAAAAAAGAAAAAACAAGATGTCTGACTCCCATGTCCAGTGATTCTATTAACTCTAATGATTTAATACATTGGGGGAATTCGGGTATCTATATTTTTGAAACTTCTCCAGTAAGATTACTCAGCCAGGGTTGAGAACCACCGTGAGCATACGTAGCTCCGGCATGTAGCATGAAGCCCACAACCAGTGTGTTTGGGTTCAAATTGTGTCCCTGTACACTTAGGCAAGTTACTTGACTGTGCCAAGGCTTAGCATTCTTTTTGTAATATAGAATGAGAGTGCTTCAGAGGGTTGTCGTCATAGTTAAATGATTTATAGCAAGTGACCACAAAATGCCGTTTCCTCTTGTTTGTTTTATTCCTCTAGATGAGTGGCCAGATCCGGATCACTAATGGGTCCTGTATGGTCTTTGAGCTAAGAATGGAAAGGACAGGGGAATTAAGAAAAATATTTTGTGATACATTAAAAATACATGAAATTCACACGTTGATGTCCACAAACAAAATTTTCTCTTGCAACCACAGTCATGTTCCTTCGTTTACATGATTGAGTTGGATTCATTGACACCCTCTATGGTTGCTTTCATACTACAGTGGCTTCATCCCACAAGGCCTAAAGTGTTTACAGTTTGGCCCCCTTACAGAAAACTCGTCTACCCCTGCTCTAGATCTTTGCAGTGCTCAGAGCCCAGTTGGGTTAATCATGCTGCTGCTGCTGCTGCTAAGTCACTTCAGTCATGTCCGACTCTGTGCAACCCCATAGACGGCAGCCCACCAGGCTCCCCCATCCCTGGGATTCTCCAGGCAAGAACCCTGAAGTGGGGTGCCATTTCCTTTTCTAGTGCATGAAAGTGAAAAGTGAAAATGAACTTGCTCAGTCGTGTCCGACCCTCAGCGACCCCATGGACTGCAGCCTTCCAGGCTCTTCCATCCATGGGATTTTCCAGGCAAGAGTACTGGAGTGGGGTGCCATATACCCTTTATCTAATAGGACAAAGTGAGGAAGCCTTTTTGCTTTGATGTTTGTGTGTTTTTGAAGCCCCATGTTACTTACTAGAGTGGGTTGAAGGAACAACAGATTCAATAGCTACTTTGATCCTGAGGTTACATGTGTATATCTTGGGTCACATGTGACAGTGCTGTAATCTGAGTTAATAAATTACCTCCACCTCCTCCATCTTGTGTATCCACAGCATTTGCTCTCACAAAGGAAGGCCTGGCTCAGCTTCCAGAAGCATGCCAAGCACAGTCACCACCAACACACAGCAGTCCAGGGATAAACGGCTCAAGGGCATTTAATAACATTTGCAGCTTAGTGAACTGAAATGGTTTTCCAGAGAACTGAGATTCGATTTGAATGTTTTTCCCAATACTCTGTGAAACACCAGAGGCATATAGCAGTGGATCCCAAGGACGTATGGCTAACAAAATTCGGGGACGTGCCTCTGCTGTAGATACCCTGTTTTCCCTTCTCATACGCTGAACAGGGTTTATGTTAGCTACCCTAATACCAGTTTCCAGGGTTTCCTCTGAATTCTTTGCCGGAAAAATACAAATCCAAGTACAGAAGGCCACTGCCCTGCAGTGCTTCAGCAGAGAATCCACTCCTCTCTCCAAGCTCCCATCTGGTTGTTAAAGGCTGCAGGCAGCCCTGGCCCCCACACCTGGATACGCTTGTCCTTTCAAGACTTGCCTTGAACGTTACTGAATCCAGCCTGCCGAGGTGTGATTTGGCCTATATAAATTTTTTTTTTTAGTTAGTTGCCAGCATTTAAAAATCAGGAAATTTCTTGCAAAATCCAGATACCTAGCCTCTCTCAAAGCAGTGATGGTCTGGCATCACCACCCCTGTGTTCCCACACGCCAGCAGTTGGCATGCCTTGAGTAGCAGCTGCAGCAGCTGTTCTCTGCTTGGCTGAGGCTGCTGCCTCCTTGCAACTGGCTGGGCCAACACCTTTCCTAGATGTGGTTCAGGGAGCTCTTTGCAGAGTCCTTGATTCCTTAGTTACAGGGAATTTTCACTTGTCACCTAACATGCTAAAGAGTCATGAAGCCAGATCCATTCCTTTTGACCTAAACTGTCATGTGGAAAACCTTTTTGTTTTATTTTGTTTCTCAGATTGAAAAAACTCAACTTGCAGGAAGTGGATACATGGTTATATTACATGGTAGTTTGTTTTTTTTAACTTCTCAAAAGAAGAGCAGGATAAAAACAGCCCAGGCAATTTGTGAACTGAAGCCAGGAGATCTTGGTTGATTTTGGCCTCAACTTTATAATCCATATTAATAGCTATGCTGTTTGCAAACTTATTGCTAAGTACTAGACTTGACACCTTAAATATGCTTTTTTTCCCCTGTCCTTTGCAGTAGCAAAGTTAGATTATATATTTACAGGTGTACAGATAAAGAAACTAGCCCTTAAGGAGTGAAGTAATTTGTTTCAAGTCACATAGCTAGTGACCAGATGAATTTAATTTCAAATTCATGTCTCTGGATTTAAAGCCTGGCATCTTAGGCATATTCTTGCATTATATCATTGCAACCCTATGAAGTTAGCATTACTATCTAATTTTTTTTTAAACTGGTGAATAAAATGAGACTGATGCAGTTAAATCAATGGGGGAAGCTGAGTGATTTTTTTTTTTTAAAAGCAAGTAAGTCCAGCATGGGTTTCCCTGGTGGCACAGATGGTAAAAACTCTACCTGTAATGTGGGAGACCTGAGTTCGGTCCCCAGGTCAGGAAGGTGCTGTGGCGAAGGGAATGGTTACCCACTCCAGTATTCTTGCCTGCAGAATCCCTTGGACAGGGGAGCCTGGCAGGCTATAGTCCGTGGGGTCACAAAGAGTTGGACATGACTGAGAGACACACACATACACATCTGGTTATCTCTGTGACTTGGGTAAGCCCTCGGTTGGAATGAACTATTTCCCTCCAGCTCTAAAATGATACAATTTTCTAAAATAAACACACCAGCGCTCTCTGTTTTCTTCAATAAGAACCAAAACTTTCAGTTCAACAATTGAATGTCTCAAGCTTCAAGGAGAGCCATTTGTACCATTTTCTTCTGCCTTCTAAGAGTTCAAGAGGGCTAAGTGAGTTGAAAAGTATTCCACAGTCACAGCGACTGTGGCTTCATAACATATGCATTCTATGGTTTTACTGGGTGAAACAGAATCAGATTACAAAGATCTCACTTGCAAAAATTCTGAGACCCTTGCATGCCCTATTGAAGAAGATTTTATTTTATCTTAATCAGAATTCAATTTAAATAATTTAGAGTATTTTTAGGCAGAATGGCTGTCTGAAATGTAATGTCTTCTGTAAGCATTTGATTGTATTGACTTAAAGGTTGAGTACATGTGAAAGACCATAGTCTTCAGAACTGCTGCATTATAATGCTCAGCTTTAATTTCATATGAGAGAAACATACTCAGTTCAGAGTACTATCAATATTAAAGTGGAAGACTGATTCTTCAGTAAGTAATCCTATAACTCCAGACCTACCAGGAATACCATCAGCTTAGCGGTTCGGTGTCTCACCTTCTGTTTGACTTCCTTAGACTTAAGAATCATGTCAGTGACAATTTCTGTTTGCCCTTGGATTTGGCAATATGATTGTCTCCATATACTCACATTTTGTGGGTATCTTTATGATACTGATGTTAAAGTTAATCCCATGATGTCATTGAATGTCACCATCCAGTTATTTTACTGCTTTATTCCGAGTGCCGGGTAGAGGGCATGGTACCTGTGCTGTGGGACCCTGCCGAAGCCCCGGTGACCCTGGGGAGATATGATCTTGTCTGAAAGAAAGCGTTACCCTCTCCCTTCTAAGCCTGAGGAAACTGCATTTCTTGTTTAAGGTCTAGGTAAAAAATGACCTCTTCATCAAGCCTCTCTGCCCCCATATTGCTGTATCCCCTCCTTCTCTCATTACGTTCTTCCTCCTCTGTGATTTCCTAACATTTTTTTTTAGCTTCATTGAGGTACTACTGACAAATGAATTTGTAATATATTTAAAACTATTTAAAATGAACAGCAGGATGAGTTGTTGGATGTATACATTATGAGAGAACTCCCACCATTGAGTTAATTGATGCCTGCATCACCTTGAATACTTACCCTTTTAAGAATTTTTTTTCTTTTCTTAGGTTCTGCTCTCAGCAAATTTCATTTATGCAATACAGTCTTATTAGCTATGATCGCCATGTGCTTAGTTGCTCAGTCATGTCCGGCTCTTTGCGGCCCCCATGGACAGTAGCCCACCAGGCCTTCTGTGCATGGGGCTTCTCCAGGCAAGAATACTGGAGTGGGTTGCCATGCCCTCCTCTATAATCACCATACTGTATATTAAATCCTTGGGCCTTATTTATCTTATAACTGAACCTTTGTACTTTTTTACCCGACTCTTCCTGTTTTCCTGTCTCCTAGCTTAGCCCTGGCCACTATCATTCTACTTTCTGTATCTGTGAGTTTATTTTTTCTGTAATTCCATGTATAAGTGATACCATGTAATAAGTGTCTTTCTCTGATAGTTCTCTCATAGTATAGTGATACAATGCACTCTAGGTTCATATATGTTGTTGAAAATGGCAGAATTTCCTTCTTTCATAAGGCTGAATAATATTCCATTGTGTTTAGGTTGTTTCCATACCTTGCCTTGTGACTACTGCTGCAGGGAACATAGGAGTACAGATATTTCTTCAAGATAGTGATTTCATTTCCTGTGGATAAATACCTGGAAGTGGAATTGCTAATCGTGTGATATTTCTATTTTAATTTCTTGAGGAAACTCCACAGTTTTCCATAGTGGCTGTACCAATTGTAATCCCATCAAGAGAGCACAAAGGTCTCCTTTTCTCTGCTCCTAATTATCTCTCATCTTTTTGATGATAGCCATTCTAACAGGTATGAGATTCATAGCACCTTTTATGCCTTAATCATAAGTGTACTGTGAATACCTTGTGAATAGGTATTTTTCCTTACAACCATTGTGTGCTTGATACAGATGATATCTGTCACACAGTAGGTGCATATAAAGAGAGAGAGGCTAAAACCAAGCAATTAAAAAATACTTCTGTTTTATCAGAAATCATTTTGTATCCTAAGATTAAACTTTGATTAAATGAGAATCTTTTTTTTCATCTTGTTGCAGAACACTGAAAATAGTCAAAATGTACTTAAAAATTTTTTTTTCATTTCATTCAAATGAACTTCTTCAGTTTCAGATATTTTCTTGTCTTCTTGTGTGTATTAGCCTTATTATATGGTGATACGATAACTAATGACTCCTTCAGGGCAGGGTTTTAACTCCTGCTACTCTGCCAGCCTGGGCGTTGCAAGATTTGGGAGGAAACAGCAGTTCACAGCACAGGGTTGGTTCATTAGCTGAGAAGAGGGGGCATTCCTGCCCCAGGTACGAGCCCCTTGCTAAACAAGAGAGCCACACGTACTCCTCAAGAGGGTGAGGATGTAAACTCCTGTCATGTGTATTTAACACTTACCATGTGCTAGGCTTCCCTTGTAGCTCAGTCGGTAAAGGATCTGCCTGTAGCTCAGGAGACCTGGGTTCGATCCCTGGGTTGGGAAGATCCCCTGGAGAAGGAAATGGCAACCCACTCCAGTACCCTTGCCTGGAAAATCTCATGGATAGAGGAGCCTGGTGGGCTGCAGCCCATGGGGTCGCAAAGAGTCGGATACAGCTGAGCAACTAACACTTACTTATGTACTAAGCAGGGGCTTCCCAGGTGACTCAATGGTAAAGAATCTACCTGCCAATGCAGGAGATGCAGGAGATATGGGTTCAATCCCTGGATCAGGAAGTTCCCTTGGAAGAAGAAATGGCAACCCACTCCAATATTCTTGCCTGAAAAACTCCATGGACATAGAAGCCTGGCAGGCTATATAGTCCATGGTATTGCAAAGAGTCAGGTATGACTGAGCAGCTGAGCCCAGACACACACATGTTCTAGGCGCCCTGGCCTCTCTCGATACACAAAGCACGCTCCCTCCTTGAAGGTATTTTGATACAGATATGAAGAAAGGTGGTGCTGGTTGTAAGGAATCCGCCTGCCGATGCAAGAGACGCAGGTTCAATATCTGGATCGGGAAGATCCCCAGGAGGAGGAAATGGCAACCCACTCCAGTATTCTTGCCTGGAGAATCCCCATGGACAGAGGAGGCTAGTAGGCTACAGCCCACGGGGTCACAAAAAGTTGGACACGACGGAGCACACACACAAAGAGATGAAGAAATGATGCACACAACACAAACCCAACCTTTAAGTAGGGAAAAGCAACAACAGCTAGTAAGAACTTGCCAGAGAAATAACAACATGAAATGGGAGATAAGCTTAACAGTGTACCATGTTCTTGCAAAGCTTAATTAAGATAATATGATGCTGTAGGACCCAACTCATAATAGTTATCAGCCAATTAGCTGGGTCCTGGAGGTTAAAAAGCCTCTTGATGAAAGTGAAAGAGGAGAGTGAAAAAGTTGGCTTAAAGCTCAACATTCAGAAAACGAAGATCATGGAATCTGGTCCCATCACTTCATGGGAAATAGATGAGGAAACAGTGTCAGACTTTATTTTGGAGGGCTCCAAAATCACTGCAGAGGGTGACTGCAGCCATGAAATTAAAAGATGCTTACTCCTTGGAAGGAAAGATAGCATATTCAAAAGCAGAGACATTACTTTGCTGACTAAGGTCCATCGAGTCAAGGCTTTGGTTTTTCCAGTGGTCATGTATAGATGTGAGAGTTGGACTGTGAAGAAAGCTGAGTGCCAATGAATTGATGCTTTTGAACTGTGGTGTTGGAGAAGACTCTTGAGAGTCCCTTGGACTGCAAGGAGGTCCAACCAGTCTATCCTAAAGGAGATCAGTCCTGGATGTTCATTGGAGGGACTGATACTGAAGCTGAAACTCCAGTACTTTGGCCACCTGATGCGAGGAGCTGACTCACTGGAAAAGACTTTGATGCTAGGAGGGATTGGGGGCAGGAGGAGAAAGGGACAACAGAGGATGAGATGGCTAGATGACATCACTGACTCAATGGACATGAGTTTGGGTAAGCTCCAGGAGTTGGTGATGGACAGGGAAGCCTGGTGTGCTTCATGGGGTTGCAAAGAGTCAGACGCAACTGAACTGAACTGAGGTTGAAATGAAGTGTGGGAGTGTTTTAGAAAGAGGAGGTATATCTGTCCAGAGTCAGTGAGGTTTCAGGCAAAGTTGAGGGTTAGTCAGTCATGTATAGAAAGGACGTGAAAGCGTTCTGACCTTCGTCTCTAGAAAAGCAGAAAGAATGAGCTGATATTAATGGCCAAAGTCTCCTTTGCATAAACATTTATATTAATAAGAATTCCATTTTTTAAAAATGAAAGTGAAAGTCTCTCAGTCATGTCCTACTCTTTGTGACCCCGTATACAGACTATGAAATTCTCCAGGCCAGAATCCTAGAGTGGGTAGCTGTTCCCTTCTCTAGAGGATCTTTCCAACCCAGGGTTCGAACCCATGTCTCTCACATTGCAGGCAGTTTCTTTACCAGCTGAGCCATCAGGGAAGCCCAGGAATACTGGAGTGCGTAGCCTATCCCTTCTCCGGTGGATCTTCCCAAACCTAGGAATCAAAACAGGGTCTCCTGCATTGCAAGTGGCTTCTTAACCAACTGATGATGATATTATGGATAATGAAACCAAGTCCTCCAAAAGATTGAATCAGTCCAGCTACTTTCGCACTGCTGGTATCTGGTGAATGCCATCCACCTTATTTTGACAGATGGAATTCAGAGCTGGGAAAAACTAGGCTATTTTTGGCCTACAAGCTGTATTTTGTTTATCACCATCCTGATTCTTAGAGGCACATTATCTCACAGAACTTGATTTCAGGTGTTAACCACAGCACTTTTTTCTTTAATATTATTGCAGCAAAGCCACAGCTCATCAAGTATAATAATCTCTCATTTTTCTTTAACTTGAAATAGTACTGTTGGACTTCTCAACACTTTTTTAATCAATTCTTATAATTGTGATATAAGATAAAGAAACTAAAGCACATAGATGTATATATAAATACATAAACAAATAGCCTCCTTAAAATTCTAGGACTTCAGCAAACAGGGAAGAAAAGGGGAGTGAACCTTCCATTTCTATATTTTTCTTTTCACCATGGAATACCTAATAAAAATGTTTAGCTTTTTTTTTTTAAGAACAGAGCTTCAAGTCTGTAGTTTGATATCTTTTTTGGTTCGAACCCATGTCTCTCACATTGCAGGCAGTTTCTTTACCAGCTGAGCCATCAGGGAAGCCCAGGAATACTGGAGTGCGTAGCCTATCCCTTCTCCGGTGGATCTTCCCAAACCTAGGAATCAAAACAGGGTCTCCTGCATTGCAAGTGGCTTCTTAACCAACTGATGATGATATTATGGATAATGAAACCAAGTCCTCCAAAAGATTGAATCAGTCCAGCTACTTTCGCACTGCTGGTATCTGGTGAATGCCATCCACCTTATTTTGACAGATGGAATTCAGAGCTGGGAAAAACTAGGCTATTTTTGGCCTACAAGCTGTATTTTGTTTATCACCATCCTGATTCTTAGAGGCACATTATCTCACAGAACTTGATTTCAGGTGTTAACCACAGCACTTTTTTCTTTAATATTATTGCAGCAAAGCCACAGCTCATCAAGTATAATAATCTCTCATTTTTCTTTAACTTGAAATAGTACTGTTGGACTTCTCAACACTTTTTTAATCAATTCTTATAATTGTGATATAAGATAAAGAAACTAAAGCACATAGATGTATATATAAATACATAAACAAATAGCCTCCTTAAAAATTCTAGGACTTCAGCAAACAGGGAAGAAAAGGGGAGTGAACCTTCCATTTCTATATTTTTCTTTTCACCATGGAATACCTAATAAAAATGTTTAGCTTTTTTTTTTTAAGAACAGAGCTTCAAGTCTGTAGTTTGATATCTTTTTAACTTTCAACCCTCTTGCAGTTACTTAAAATATACGTATGAATAGATACCTATACACGAATGTCTACAACTTTGTTGGTTTTTTTTTTTTTTTATATCTCCTGGAGTACTTTCCTTAGAAGTTATTTTCCAAAAATAAAAGTAACTTCCTGTATCTTTCACTGCCTTTCTCATCAAAGGCCATAGTGACTGCTTTTGAATTCTTTTAACTCATTTGCAATTCTAACACTCTTTTGTGGGATAAGGATGCTGATTGCAGCTCTCTCTTCTGTCTTTAATTTTTCAATTTAATTTTATTATTATTTTTTTAACTTTACAATATTGTATTGGTTTTGCCATACATCAACATGAATCCACCACGGGTGTACACGTGTTCCCAATCCTGAACCCCCGTCCCACCTCCCTCCCCATACCATCCCTCTGGGTCATCCCAGTTCAGCTTTGCCAGCTACTGTCTGTATTTACACGGGCCACAGGGTGTGACTCCGTTGCCCTGTTTACTGCCTATTCATTCCAATGCTGCCATTATATCTTTCTCTCAGCAGTTGTTCTTTTGGACCATAGAAGCCAAGAAAGAGAGGGACAGAGACCTTGGCAATTATCTAATGCCATGTCCACACTTTGCAGAGAAGAGAAGGGATGTAGAAAGGCTATAACTGGACCAGGGTAACCAGCATGGTAGTGATTTACAGATACCGCAGAGGAACTTCTGTATGAAAACTTTGAACATAGTAACATCGTAATTTTTTAGTACTTGTGGATAGTAAAGGCTTAAGTCCACATCATGATTGCTTTGCCCTTGTTATAGCTTAGGGTTTCTTCATCCTCACAGCATGACTGTGAGCTTCTGACACATCTTAGGACAGACTGAAAAGGTTGAGAATGGAGGGGTGTGCAGTTCCCAGGCTCAGTCAAGGAAGATGGATGATGTGACACCTCGGAGATTGCAGAGTGGACGAGCAGAGCTTAAGAGGAAGAGTCCAAGTAGACAGTTACAGTGTTGGAGTTTTACCCATGATTTGTGAAGCTTAAGCCACATGTAGGATACAAGGGTAAGCAGTGGGGACCACTCAGGGCACACAGCCAAGACAGACATCTCAGGGAAAGTGGCTCAGATGGGCACTGCCACCAAGGCTCAACCCTGCCTCAGACCCTAGTTCTTTTTCTCCCATTAGGAGTATGCACAGGGGCACTGACCAGTGGGAAGCAAATTACCTTGTTTGTGTTTTTTTGTTTGTTTTTTTTTTTTTTGGCCACAAGGCATATGAGATCTTCCCTGACCAGGGACTGAACTCATGTCCCCTGTGTAGGAAGCGCAGAATCTTAACCACTGGACCACCAAGGAAGTCTCACAGATTACCTTGCTATAATGCACTGGGCTTGGGTCCAAAACTGCTGGAGAAAATTCTTTTAAGAGAGTCAGGATTAGTCAGGCATCCCCCCCAAAGCAGTCCTCTCTGTGCCCACTTTCATTCTCTGCTAGCAAAAAAGGGACCATCCTCTAGACTGACTACCAGACCCTCCTCTGAGGAGAAGAGGATGGGAAACAGAGAGGCCGTGCTCACTTAGGACATGAGGCCCCGCAGGGAAACTGAGGCCTGGGAAACTCTTGTCCAGTGAGACAATGATGCCAAAAAAACTCAGCCTCTGTTCAGATGCCGAATTGAATTTTAAAGACAGGGTTTTGGGTGGTGTGGAAAAGAATAAGTTTATTGCTTTGCCAGGCATAGCGGGACACAGTAGGCTCATGGCTCCAAAACTGTGTGTCCCAACCTGGGAGGGCTTGGTGAAGTTTTATAGCAACGGTTCAAGGGTAGGCTTGCTAATAAGATGAGGGCGTGTGTTGGACTTGCTCTCCTTTGGCCTCCAGTGGTCTCCTGATAAACTTCTTGAGGTTATCAAACTCTGATCTTGCTAGCATCTTGCATTTGTGGGCAGCTGTAGTTCTGAAAGTTCAGTGCAGTACAGTCACTTAGTCATGTCCTACTCTTTGCAACCCTGTGGACGGCAGCATGCCAGCTCCTGGAGCTCACTCAAACTCAAGGCCATCAAGTTGGTGATGCCATCCAACCATCTCATCCTCTGTCATCCCCTTCTCCTCCCACCTGCAATCTTTCCCAGCATGAGGGTCTTGTCCAGTGAGTCACTTCTTCATCAGGTGGCCAAAATATTGGAGTTTGCCTTTCCACATCAGTCCTTCCAGTGAATATTCAGGACTGATTTCCTTTACGATTAACTGGTTGGATCTCCTTGCAGGCCAAGGGACTCTCAAGAGTCTTCTCCAACCCCACAGTTTAAAAGCATCAATTGTTCGGCACTCAGCTTTGTTATCCAACTCTCACATTCATACATGACTACTGGAAAAACCATGACCTTGACTAGACGGACCTTTGTTGGCAAAGTAATATCTCTACTTTTTAATATGCTGTCTAGGTTGGTCATAGCTTTTCTTCCCAGGAGCGTCTCTTAATTTCATGGCTGCAGTCACTATATGCAGTGATTTTGGAGCCCCAAAAAATAGTCTCTCACTATTTCCATTGTTTCTGCATCTATTTGCCATGAAGTGATGGGACTGGATACCATGAATGTTGAGTTGTAAGCCAGTTTTTTCGCTCTCCTCTTTCACTTTAGAGAGGTTCTTTAGTTCTTTTTTGCTTTCTGCCATAAGGGTGGTGTCATCTGCATATCTGAGGTTATTGATATTTCTTCCCGCATTCTTGATTCCAGCTTGTGTTTCATCCAGGCTGGCATTTCACATTGATGTACTCTGCAAATAAGTTAAATAAGCAGGGTGACAATATACAGCCTTGACATACTCGTTCCCAATTTTGAACCAATCTGTTGTTCCATGTCCAATTCTCACTGTTGCTTCTTGATCTGCATACAGATTTCTCAGGATGCAGGCAAGGTAGCCTGGTATTCCCATCTCTTGAAGAATTTTCCACAGTTTGTTGTGATCCACACAGTCAAAGCCTTTGGTGTAGTCAATAAAGCAGAAGTAAATGTTTTTCTGGAACTCTCTTGCTTTTCCGATGATCCAACATATGTTGGCAATTTGATCTCCAATTCCTCTGCCTTTTCTAAATCCAGCTTGAACATCTGGAAGTCATAGTTCATGTACTGTTGAAGCCTGGCTTGGAGAATTTTGAGGATTACTTTGCTAGTGTGTGAGATGAGTGAAAATTGTGTGGTAGTTTGAACATCCTTTGGCATTGCCTTTCTTTGGGATTGGAATGAAAACTGACCTTTTCCAGTCCTGTGGCCACAGCTGAGTTTTCCAAATTTGCTGACATATTGAGTGCAGCACTTTCACAGCATCATCTTTTAGGATTTGAAATAGCTCGACTGGAATTCCATCACCTCCACTAGCTTTGTTTGTAGTGATGCTTGTTAAGGCCCACTTGACTTTGCATTCCAGGATGTCTGGCTCTAGGTGAGTGATCATACTATCATGGTTATCTGGGTCATGAAGTTTGTTTGTTTGTTTGTTTGTTTTATATAGTTCTACTGTGTTTTCTTGCCACCTCTTCTTAATATCTTCTGCTTCTGTTAGGTCCATACTGTTTCTGACCTTTATTGAGCCCATCTTTTCATGAAATGTTCCCTTGGTATCTCTAACTTTCTTGAAGAGATCTCTAGTTTTTCCTATTCTGTTGTTTTCCTCTATTTCTTTGCATTGATTACTGAGAAAGGCTTTCTTATCTCTCCTTGCTATTCTTCGGAACTCTGCATTCAAATGGATATAACTTTCCTTTTCTCCTTTGCCTTTTGCTTCTCTTCTTTTCTCAGCTATTTGTAAGGCCTCCTCAGACAACCATTTTGCCTTTTTGGCATTTCTTTTTCTTGGAATGGTCTTGATCACTGCCTCTTGTACAGTGTCACATACCTCTGTCTATTGTTCTTAGGTACTCTATCAGATCTGATCCCTTGAATCTATTTGTCACTTCTACTGTGTTATCACAAGGGATTTGATTTAGGTCATATGTGAATGGTCTAGTGGTTTCCCTTTCTACAATTTAAGTCTGAATTTGGCAATCAGGAGTTCATGGTCTGAGCCACAGTCAGCTCCTGGTCTTGTTTTTGCTGACATATTGAGTGCAACACTTTAATTGCATCATCTTTTAGGATTTGAAATAGTTCAATTGGATTTCCATCACCTCCACTGGCTTTGTTTGTAGTGATGCTTCCTAAGGCCCACTTGAGGTCTTGTTATAGTTCTGTAAAGGTATTCAGTTTGAGGGGCTCCAAAATCACTGCAGATGGTGACTGAAGCCATGAAATTAAAAGATGCTTGCTCCTTGGAAGAAAAGTTATGACCAACCTAGACAGTATATTAAAAAGCAGAAACATTACTTTGCCAACAAAGGTCCATCTGACTTTGTCAGCTATGATTTTTCCAGTAGTTATGTATGGATGTGAGAGTTAGACTGTAAAGAAAGCTGAGCGCTGAACAATTGATACTTTTAAACGGTTGGAGAAGACTCTTGAGTTTCTTGGCCTGAAAGGAGATCCAACCAGTCCATTCTAAAGGAAATCAGACCTGAATATTCATTGGAAGGACTGATGTTGAAGCTGAAACTCCAATACTTTGGTCACCTGATGCAAATAGCTGACTCATCTGAAAGGACCCTGATGCTGGTAAAGATCAAAGGTGGGAGGAGAAGGGGACGACAGAGAATGAGATGGTTGGATGGCATCACCTACTCAGTGGATATGAGTTTGAGTAAACTCCGCAAGTTGCTGATGGACAGAGAGGCCTGGTGTGCTGCAGTCCATGGGGATGCAAAGAGTGGAACAGGAATGAGCGACTAAACTGAACTGGAAGGTACTGTTATATGTATCCCTGGAGGAGGAGCCAAGACCCTGCCCCAAGGCTGCACTGTTGTTTCTAGGCTGCTCCTCTTTTGCCTCTGCCTCTCCTCCCTTCCCTGATTAGCAACTTTTTGAATGCTTTGTAACTCAGGGAAGGTCATAGAGGCTGGAGTCTTTGCCCAACAAATAAGAAACAGGCGTCAGAAAGGCTTCAATGTCCAGGAACCCCACAGGGTCCTGCTCCACTTTAACAACAGTGCTTCCCACATGGCCCTAGTAGTAAAGAACCTGCCTGCCAGTGCAGGAAACAGAAGAGACATGGGTTCAATCCCTGGGTCAGGAACCCCCTGGTGGAGGGCATGGCAACCCACTCCAGTGTTCTTGCCTGGAGGAGCCCATGGACAGAGGAGCCTGGAGGGCTGCAGTCCACAGGGCCACAAAGAGCTGGACACGACTGAACCAACTTAGCATCCATGCACGCACATGCAATGGTGCAGCTCAGAGCAAACCCAGGGGGGCAGCATCATGGATTGGGAAGTAGGAGTAGGGAAGGGCAGAAATGTTAGAAACTTCTGGCCTTAAGCAGGATCAGCCTAGGACCTGAAGCTTCAGGAGGCCTGGAAGTAGGGGTTCTGGAGGATCAGGGGAAGACCCTGACAGTCCTGGAGATAGAGACAGTCGTCCAGGCCTCTTGACGTTCTCTCAGTGAGCTAAAAATCAGCTGGCAGTTTCTAGTGATGTAGGCTACTAAGATGAATGTGTGTCTTATTTACAGGTGACTGAAGTGATGGCTGTCAGCTTGTGAATCTGTACATCTGTTTATGATTGAGTAAAGCAATCTGGTATCTTTCTCATGACAGTTTTGGTATGTTCCTCATGATGAGCTCTTGTTTTTTGAGAGAGGAAAAAGATAAACTAAATGTTGTTATATATGTATATATATATATGTCTTATCTCTTCTGTGCAGGAGAAATGGTGATGAGAATTAGAGAAAGTACATATATCTTTTGAAATTAACGAAATAATGGAGCAAACTGGAAAGTCCTGGACTTTGAAACCATGTGTGCTCTCTAGGGTAGGACAGTGATGGAGCCTGGGAAGCACAGGAAGGTGCTGCAAGGAAACACAGTCCAGAGGCAGAGCTCAGAGGCCCCTGTGATCTGGATGAGACATCATCGATGGTGGTCTTAGGGATCATCAAGGGACAGGTAGACTCGAGAAAGGCAAGTGTCCGAGCCCCAGTCTTCAGCTGGACTTCAGAGGGAACCAGGGTTACAAGAATTTGAAAGTGTTAGTCACTCAGTCATGTCCAACTCTTTGCAACTCCATGGGCTGTAGCTCATCAGGCTCCTCTGTCCATGGGATTCTCCAGCAAGAATACTGGAGTGGGTAGCCATTCCCCCTTCCTCAGGGGATCGTCCTGACCCAGGGATGGAACCCAGGTTGCATTGCAGGCAGATTCTTTATCACCTCAGCCACCAGGGAAGCCCTGCTGGAATGTGACTGTGTAAGAGCTGGGGGGTACAGTGAAGGCCACAGAATAGGCAGTGGGACATATGGGAAAGGGGGATAAACCCAGGCAACAGAAAGCGAACCTGAAGCACAAGCATAATTAGAAGAAAAGAGGCTTATCTCCGAGATCCCAGGTTTAGAGTAGAGGGACTGGGTCCTTGCTGCTCAAAGTCAGATTTGGAGTGGACAGGGCTGAATGCAGCTGGAGGAGAGAGGCTTCGTTGCTGCCCCCATTTTACAGATGGGGAGGCTTAACGCTTCATGAGGCTGGCTAACCCCGGGTCTTGCAGTCAGGGTTTGGAGAGACCAGCTGGACCCAGCAGCTGCTCCAAGAGCAGTACTCCACTTCCTGATCTCCATCCCTAAAGGCATGACCTTGGGGAAGACCAGAAGCTTTGTTCAGGCATGGTGCTAGGCTTTTTAAATACACCGCCACATTTATTCTTGATAATCCCTGGGGAGATCAGTTTTGTTCCTCTCCCTTTATGGATGAGAAAATGCAAGACTGAATGGCTGGCTCAGTGTTACACAGCTGATAAGTGACAGAGTCTGGATTTTCGCCACATATTTCTGACTCCAAACCTCATCACTACATTAGGAACTGTTAATACAGTTAACAGACTTCCCTGTCCTGAATTTTGGCTGTAAGTAAGGACTAAGGTGATGGACAGGGAGGCCTGGCGTGCTGTTAATCATGGGGTCGCAAGGAGTCGGACACGACTGAGCTACTGAACTGAAGGACTAAGCTGTCCTCTAAATGGGAAATTCTTTGATTTCAAGCAATTTCTTCAAATGAGGAAATGTACAAAGTTATAATGTATAAGTACAAAGTTTTCTCAGAGAGCAAATTGAGATATTTTTGTGCATGTTGAGATTTCCAGATTGCTTCTGCATGATTCGCCAGATGAGCACAGGTTCTTGTAAGACCTGGGTTTGAATCCTGGGATCACCTCTGGCCACGTGAAGCACTGAAGACAGCTGCTTAACTTATTTCCTTGTCCAGGACAGGAGGATAGTATTACCTGTTAGGAAGGTTATCATAAACATTAAATAAGAAGAGCATGTAACTTTCCCAGCCTGGGAGCTTGGAACACATAGATACCAACAAGCAGTAGTCTTCTTCAGTTCTGTCTCGTGCTGTCTGTCATATTTCATGGCTGCTGCCCACTCTTAGGATTGGGTTCATCATCCTGCCTTGCCTTTCTTATTCTCAGCCAACAGAATGAATGAATGAAATAACTCACGAAAAACCTAGCACACAGGAGTTTTCACTGCCGCAGGGCTGGGCACATGTATGCTTTGAAGTCTGGGGTTTAGAGATATGTTTGGATCAGGCAAAAAGAGGCGGATTGTGCAGTATATAAGTTTGCCATCCTTCAGCTGAGGCTTGGACTTGCAGGTACACCTATCTTCATGCAGTTTTTTTGTCCATCTGTCAGAGTGGTTAGTGATGTTTCCATGTAAGACTTATGCATTACAAGGCAGCCTAAGTGTTTTTCACTGCAGAGATCCTGTTTCTGTTCTGTATGACCCTCTAGGCATATATATCTAAAGGATACTTCTAATATGTGTGAAGGCATAGAAAGAGCAAATGCTGTAACAAAAGAATTCCAAGTATGAATCCCAGCTAAGCTAGTCACGTGATTTAAATTATTTTTATTTATTTATTGTCATTCAGTTCTGGCTGTGCTAGATCCTGCTGCTGCGTGGGGGCTTTCTCTAGCTGCAGCAAGTGGCGGCTCCCTGCTTGTTGTGCTCCGTGGGCTTCTCATTGTGGTGGTTTCTCTTATTGTGGAGCGTGGGCTCTAGGGCGCAGGCTCAGTCGCCCCACAGCATTTTGCATCTTCCCGGACCAAGGGTCTAACTGGTGTCCCCTGCATTGGCAGGCTGATTCATAACCACTGGGCAACCGGGGAAACCCTAGTCACATGACTTAACCTTACTGTGTGTCTGTTGACAAAATGGAGATAATAGAAGCAATCTCAAAGGGCCTCCTCCCCATAGGATTTTAAATCACAGATTAAATTATATGATTGGAAAAGCACCTGTCACATAATAGGAATTCAACAAATGTTAGTTCCCTGCCCACTGCCCTGAATAGCATATTAGTTTATCTAGATAACAGATGCTTTTGCATAGTCAGATACAACTAGGTTAAATTCCTACTATTAAATGTGTAGGATGCAAGTTATGCCTCCTGAAAAAAAAATGTTCCTTGTTCCATGGTGATAAGTTACTTGTCTTTTCTTATTACGCATCATAATAACATGTTTCTCAGGCTTGAAAGCATATAGCACTTGGCTTTTGTCGTACAGTATTTTCTTTGATTATCTTTTACTGAAATAAGCAGCAGGCCTAAAATTTAAATCATGATAATTAGAAGTTTTATATGTGTGTGTGTGTGTGTGTGTGTGTATGTGTGTATGTATGTATTTTTTAATGAAAAACTAACATCTTTCACACTGAGAAAAGTGTTTATCCGGGAATCTTGTGCTGACCCACATGGAAAGCGCTCTTATAATACCACAGGGAAAAAATATAAGTCCATTCTGACTTTTAAATTAAAATCTTAGACTCCCCAGATCACAGCTTCAAAAGATCTGCGTTTAAAGGTGGCAAAGGCAACCTGTACTTACTTCTCAAGTGAGTTTTTTCTGGCATTTTAAAGCCTGTTAATCCAGGCTCCCTCATAAAGCTCAGCAGTGGGGGATCATTGTTCATTGGTTTATTATGGGCAGACCAGACTGGTTTCAACTGAGCAGAGGAAGTTAATTATCAAATGTTTTAGCTGGCTCGAACAATGAGTAACCAGTTCTTGTTGGACACCCTCTGGCTCACCAGGCAACATTATAAGATGGGGGTGGGCCTGGGGGGGGATGAGAACTCACCCATCAGAATCTGCTCTGCGGGAATTTGCTGGGACTGCCCTAATCTGTTTCCCAGGTTGTTCCAACCAGTTCAAGAGCAGTTAAACAAGGTTATGTAAGTGTCATGTGATGTAGCCCAAAATAGTGACTGCAAACACAGGCTGCTGTTGCTGGGCAGTTGTCGACTGCTTAAAAAAAAAAAAAAGAAGTCCTCCAGCTGGACGACAAATGGACCTCTGAACGTGAAAAGGAGATTTCTTTAATTTTTAGTTTTACTTGAAGGATGATTGCTTTACGTGTTGATTCCTGCTGTACATTAGTCTGAATCCGCCGTAGGTGTGCATACGCCCCCTCCCTCCTGGGCCCTCCTCCACCCTTTCCCACCCCTGCAGGTCATCACAGAGCCCCAGTTAGCGTTCCGGAGTCATCCAGCAAATGCATATGGGAGCGGGTGTGCTTCCCTGCTGCTGTCTCCATTCGCCTCACCCTCTCCTCCCTCCCCCCGCCCTTGTCCATAAGTCTGTTCTCTCTGTCTGCATCTCCATTGCTGCCCTGAAGCAGGTTCATCAGTACCATCTTTCTAGAGTCCACATATGTGCTTTAATATACAATATTTGTTTTTCTGACTTCTGAATAAGCAAGAAGTTCATTTTAAAAGGAATTTGGTCAAAGTGCCTTTCTGAGGCTGCAAATGCATAACATGTTTGGAAAAGCATATGCTGCTGCTGCTGCTAAGTCAATTCAGTCGTGTCCGACTCTGTGTGACCCCATAGACGGCAGCCCACCAGGCTCCCCTGTCCCTAGGATTCTCCAGGCAAGAACACTGGAGTGGGTTGCCATTTCAAGATCTGGTTATTCAAAAGCATCCATCAGGGGTAGTTCAGTGAAAAGGATTCTTTAAAAGTTTGGTTTGCCATTTAAAATGCTTATGTTCTTATGTTTTGAGAAATAGCAGCAACAGTACCATCAGGTTTGCTCACGCCTTCGGGCGTATAACAAAGTTATTGAGCACTATTTCATTCAGAGACTGATAAATATTAAACTATTTCAATAAATATTAAACTATTTCATGTTGCTGTCCCTCTTAGTTAAATTCTGTGGTAGCTTCAAGGTGTGAAAAAGAAAATTACATTTCACGTAGCACAGTAAGCATGAAAATAGGTTTTAAAGGAAAACAAGGTTCTGTGGTGAAATGTAGTTGACAGGTTTTTTTTTTAAGGGAAACAAAAACAACAGAAAAAAGATTTAAAATCTGCCTTAACTATCATCAAGAATTTGCACCCTAAGATGTGGATTCCCACTGGGTTGCCTGCCTTTTAAGAAGCTGTGTGTGTGGGCAGGGCAGAGATCCTGAAGCAAGCTTCCCAGGAGGCGGGCGGAGGGGCCCATGGACTCCTGGGCGCAGAATTTGCACTTGGGAGGCGCGGGGTATCTGTCCCTGTGGTTGAGATCTGGGTCTCAAGAGCCTCTCTCTGGGGTTCTTTCATCATCTCAAAGGGACCAGTGAAATAGCCCTGCATTTTCCCCACCTGGATTCTGAGCAAACTGAAAATGAAAGAAGTGGTGGGTAGAAGGGAAAATAGAAACTTTTTTTTGTTGTTTGGTAAATAGCTTGAAGGATATGCCTTAATGGTAAGAGCAGGAAAAAAACAAAATCTGAGGGAGGGCCCTCCTGCCTGTGTCCCAGATTTAGTCGCAAGGACAGGCAGCCGCACTGGGTCATGGCAGGGCCCCCAGGATTAGAGGCCGTGCCTGCTCCTGGAGGGAGTCCTCCCGGACGAGGAGGAGAATGGTGCTGAAGCAGGCAAGTCAGACCTTCTCAGACGCACTAGTCAAGGCAGGGAGAGTAAGGCAGCAGAGAGGGGCCCTACGTGTGGCTCCCACGGAGCTGCCTCTGCCTGGAAGGAAACACTGGGCCGGGGCCGGGGGCAGAGGCCATCCCCTCTGGGATGCCCAGTCTCATCCCCAGGCATGGCTTTTCTGGGAGGATGGGAAAGGACCTGGCATGCTAGGCAGGGCCAGATATCAATATTCAGTGTGATGAGAAGTCATTTTATCTTTCAAGATGTAGAATTTGGGCCATCCTGTTCAGTTGAAAATCACTTTTGTTCTCTGCCTGGTGCAATGCCTGCTCCTAAGATTGAGTTCAACTACCTTCTCCGTGCCTCTTTCTTTAAAGATTCTAAAAGGTATTCGTGGGCTTTCCTGGTGGCTCAGTGGTCAAGAATCTGCCTGCCAAGCAGGAGCCGCAGCTTTGATCCCTGGGTTGGGAAGATCCCCTGGAGGAGGGCATGGCAACCATGGTATTCTTGCCTGGAGAGTCCCATGGAGGAGCCTAGCAGGGCTACAGTCCATGGGGCCATAAAGAGTTGGACACGAATGAGCGACTAAACACCACCACCACCAAAAGGTATTTTGTTGTTTTTCAAGCTTCTAGAACATGGTTCTTTCCATATCTAATCTGACCTGAGAACTTCAGTACTTTACATGGTGAAAGAGGGCAGTCTTAATTATCAGCTTTGCATAGCGCCCACGTGGAAGAAAAGGAGATGGAGTATTTCCTAGATGAGGTGGTTAGAGGCACAGAACATTGCTAGGGACGTGAAAGAGGTGTGCGTATGCATAGATGGTGCTAAATATGAGATTTGTGAAGCCAGAGAAGAGCAAAAAGGGGGACTCCTTCCTGAGGTCAGAAAGAGCTGGGAAGGGGACGATGTCCACAGGTGCTGTCCCAAGCTAGGGCTGAACATCCGCCTGGGTCAGCCAGCCTCAGGATGCCTGCAGCCTTAGGACCTCTGTAAGGATGGTGCTTGTGATGCAGGACTGACCTACATGTCTGTACATATGAAGTGGAATACAGATATGCACAATGACCCATCTTCTGACTTTTTCCACTTTCTTAAGCCTCGAAATACATTGTCGTTAATCCCAGTAATGATAGTAAAACACCAGTGAAGATAATGACCCAGTGTTACTGTGTCAGATGCCCCTGATGCACACTGGGCTTGCATTTCTCCCAATGGCAGCCAGTTTTGCTCAGCACATCCTTGAGCCCTGCCTCCCTACCTCTCTCCCCTCTCCGAGCTCCAGAGGCCCAGTGTCACTTTGAATATGTAAGAGTTTGGACTTAAAAGTTTAAGTAGTGAAGGGCCCAAAAAGGCCTTTAATCAGAAGGATGAGCCAGTTAGATTTGTGACTCAGAAGGCTCACTGTCCAGACTGGGTTCATGGCCCCGAGTGGCTGCTTAGAGGAGACCTGGGGGGTCCAGGGGGTGCCTCCTGGATCACTGCTGGGTACAAAGTGGAGGACAGCACCAGGGAGCCTCCCTGGCATTCATTTCAACCAGAATAGCTCTTCTTTTCTGGTTTTAACAAATTGAGGTCTGCGTAAGAATTAATTTTTTTTTTTAGAAAGCTTTTGAAGGTTAAGACTTCTTTGATTTAGAAATGAGGAAATAGTAGAGGCAGGTAGACTCATTACTAGTCTCTTGAGATAATGAAGATAATATAGAATAATGGATGAAGACAGCAGTAACCCGTGACAATAGCAGTAGTCCAGTGTAGCTGGATTAATAATCCAACAGTCAACAACTGTGACCAACCTGGACAGCACATTCTAGTCAAGGCTATGGTTTTCCCAGTAGTCATGTATGGATGTGAGAGTTGGACTATAAGGAAAGCTGAGCGCCAAAGAATTGATGCTTTTGAACTGTGGTGTTGGAGAAGACTCTTGAGAGTCCCTTGGACTGCAAGGAGATCCAACCAGTCCATCCTAAAGGAGACCAGTCCTGGGTGTTCATTGGAAGGACTGATGCTGAGGGTGAAACTCCAATACTTTGGCCACCTCATGCGAAGAGTTGACTCATTGGAAAAGACCCTGATGCTGGGAGGGATTGGGGGCAGGAGGAGAGGGGGACGACTGAGGATGAGATGGCTGGATGGCATCACTGACTCGATGGACATGATTTTGGGTGAACTCTGGGAGTTGGTGATGACCAGGGAGGCCTGGCATGCTGTGGTTCACGGGGTCACAAAGAGTTGGACATGACTGAGCAACTGAACTGAACTGAACTGAACAGCTCCCACCAGCCATTGTACCCTTACTAGAGGCCTGTGAGTTCCCAGTGCCATGTGTGGTGTATTCATCTTCGGGGGAACTCATGAGTTAGACACCTGGATGCTTCCCATTTAACAGGAGGAAACTGATGGGCAGAAAGGTTGAGTCACTCGTCTGAGGTCATACAAACAGTAAGCAAGAATCCAGACTCCAGAAGCTTAACCAAAAGAGCCTGAGGAAAGAGGCGGAGGTCCTGGTGAACACAGAGAGGATTCAAGGAAAGCTTGAGGGAAGGATCGTGGGGATCTGTTGAGGATCTCAGGGAGCGGGGTGTAACCCAGGCGGCTCCTGATTGTGACCGCTGGTTGAAGCTTTAAGGACAAGGATTTGAGGAGGCTGGAAGGGGGCTGTGTGAGTGGTAGGGTTGTTAAACTTCAAGTGTCGGGCATTCGGGTGGGATATTCCACAGGTAGGTGCTTGTGTGGGTCTGAACCCCAGAAGGCAAGAGAGGGCTCAGGAGCCCGAGGGGCACTGCCAGCCCCGGTCGTCCTCTCGTCACCGGCGTGTGTAGATGCCGCTGGCTCCTCCTCTGAACCCCTGCCCTCCTGGGCGTCCACCCGCCAGACCACTTGCTCACTGAACATGGAGCTGTGTCTCTGCCTTCCCTGTGCTCATCCTTTGCTGGGGGTGCCTGATGTCTGTCCTCTCCGTGTTTCAGATCCACAGCATTCTTCAAGGCTTACATCAGATGCTCTCTCCTTCTATAAACCTTCCTCATCTCCCCATTCAGGTATAAACTTTTCTGCCTTTAAAGTCACAAGAGTACCATATAATTCCTCTTAATCATTTAAATTTTCCCAGCCTTTAGAAAGTAAGGTCTTAGAAGAAATGGGCCATGTATTGCTTCTTTATATCTCGGTTTAGCTGTCTTTGCTGAATGGAATTCAATCACGGTCTGGGAACTCATTTTAAATCACAGACATAGAAAACAAACTTATGGTCTCCAAAGGGGAGCTTGGAATTAACATATACACACTATTATATATAAAGCAGATAACTAACAAGGACCTACTGTATAGCACAGGGAACTATACCCAGTATTTTGCAAAAACCTACAAGGGGAAGGAATCTCAAAAATAAATGTATGTATGTATAACTGAATCATTTTGCTATATGCCTGAAACCAACACAACATTGGGAATCAACTATACTCCAATAAAATCAATCAATCCCAGAACCTCTTTTTGTTCTTTGCAAGGGTCTTTATTTGGGGGGGGGGGGGTGCTCCAAAATAACGGCAAATGGTGACTGCAGCCATGAAATTAAAAGACACTTACTCCTTGGAAGGAAAGTTATGATCAACCTAGACAGCTTATTAAAAAGCAGAGACATCACTTTGTGAATGTTTTCTCCAGTGGTCATGTATGGATGTGAGAGTTGGACTGAAAGCTGATCACTGAAGAATTGATGCTTTTGAACTGTGGTGTTGGGAGAAGACTCTTGAGAGTCCCTTGGACTGCAAGGAGATCCAGCCAGTCCATCCTAAAGGAGATCAATCCCGTGTGTTCATTGGAAGGACTGTTGCTAAAGCTGAAACTCCAGTCCTTTAGCCATCTGATGCAAAGAGCTGACTCATTTGAAAAGACCCTGATGCTGGGAAAGATTGAAGGCAGGAGAAGGAGGAGATGACAGAGGGTAAGATGGTTGGATGGCATCACCGACTCAGTGGACAGTCCATGGGGTGGCAAAGAGTCGGACACAACTGAGCAACTGAACTGAACTAAAGTATTTGCTATCCTTACCAAGCAGAATGGAGTTTAGTCTCCCAGATTCCCCTTTCGTCTGCCTCCAAACATGTGTGCCTACTGAGTTTGGGTATTAAATCATAACAGAAAACAGTCAGGGGAGATGAGGAACAACAGTCAAGGGAGCTATAACTTTCCAGCATCTTACACAGCTCTTACAGTTTGGGGCACTGCTCAAAAATTCTTAGCTGAGTTGCAGACAGCTCCGAGTCCCGGCTTCTTGTCCTGTGCTGACCTTAAAGGATGCAGTTCTCCATTCTCACACCCTTGCCAGCCTTTAGAAAACGTTAAGGCTTGAAGATGAGATCAGAGCTGTGTAGTATTTGACCTGTCTTAAGTGGATACTTTTCATCTAGAAGCCTTCCTAATTCAGTGGTCATATTTGTTTCCAACAGGAAATTCTTTTCTTACTTATATTTAATTAAGATTTGACTGTGTTTGTTCTTTGGAATTTCTCATACCATTTTTTTTTTTTTTTTTTGGAAAGACTGAGCTAACCAAATGAATGATGGATGATAAATACCACCTTTTTATTCTGAGTCCTTACCTCGGGCCAGGCATTGCCCTTCTTATTTATGTAGATTAACTTGAATCCATCTAACAACCTAGTTGTGGCTCAGATGGTAAAGCGTCTGCCTGCAATTCGGGAGACCCAGGTTCAATCCCCAGGTCAGAAAGATCCTCTGGAGAAGGAAATGGCAACCCACTCCAGTACTCTTGCCTGGAAAATTCCATGGACAGCGGAGCCTGGTAGGCTACAGTCCATGGGGTTGCAAAGGGTCTGACACGACTGAGCGACTTCACTTTCACTTTAACAAACCTGGTTGGGCTTCCCAGGTGGTGCTGGTGGTAGAGAACGTGCCTGCCAGTGCTGGAGAGGTAAGAGACGCCGGTTTGATCCATGGGTCAGGAGGTCACCTGGAGGAGGAAATGGCAGCCTCCTCCAGTATTCTTACCTGGAGAATTCCATGGATAGAGGAGCCTCATGGGCTGTTACAGTCCATGGGGTTGCAAAAGAGTCGGACACAACTGAGTGGCTTAGCACAACAGCCTGTAAAGTAGGCATTACTGTGCCCATTTCATAGATCAGGAAACTGAGGTTCAGAGCCGTTCCACTGTTTTTGGCAAAGAAGCTCATAGTTCCCTATTAACTTGAGGTGGGATTGGTACCCAAGTTTATCTGGTTACAAAGTCTCCCCTTCCCCCTGTGTCTTTTCCTTGCTGCCTTCCATGTTTCTACTTTTTCCATTCTAGCATTATTGATGCTTTGAGACAAGATCCCTATGTTATAAAATCTGTATTTTCTCATAGAGGATCAGCCCAAGTATAACAAAAATTTGTTTCTTGATTTCAAAGTAATTGACAGTTTTAAAAGACACTGTAGTGGGTTTAGTAATTTTTTAAAGAAAAACATTTAAACAATGTTAAAAGCAGTATCATAGTTGAAAAAAACAGGAAAATTGATACTTTAAAAAATTTTTGAACTCAACTTTGGTTTGTTTGGGATTTTGGTTTTTTAAGTCTGTATTTCCCCTTTGATATGAGTACTTGTTTCCCTGTAAATTAATATTGCACTAACTAATCTTCCTGGTGCCCTGTCCAAATTTACTCTGACCTTGGCTGCTTCTATTTTCGAGAATGGCTTCCTTTTCTCCTAAAAGTAACCACTCCTTCAGGCAGGAAGTACCTTGAACTGGTACAACAGATGGATGAGTGACTGAAGTTCCCTGAGCCCTGCTGGACAGAATTGTTTTCTTAAACAAGATGTTTTTATATCTAAATGACTCTGCAATGGCTATAATTTAAGGCAGCCTAACCAATGTCAGTGGAGGGTGATGTGAGCCTTACAGGAAAAGTATTTAAGACTTAGGACACCAAGAAGGCACATGTGTCTGGCTTGGGATTCTGACCCTGCTTTAAGCTGCTTCTGCCTTTCACAGAATCCTCTACTGCCTTCTTGCAAGCCCTCAGAGGTCTTTTCCTAAACTCTCAAGTGTGTAGACTTCCCCTCTAAATTGTTACATGGGAAAGGTATGGTGCTGAAGATGGGACAGAAATGATTTGTGTATTATATGGGTCTTTTGTAAACCAGTGCGTTATAAGCCAGTAGGTCTTGTGTGAGTATTCATTACTACAGGTTTGTGTCTATATACAACATTCCAAATGAAGTTCTGTTTGTCAAGTAGGATACTGTTTGTACCATAGCTCTGCTTTCTCAATCAGTTTGTAGACTAATACTCCATAGTGTTTCCCCTTGAGTGCTTTAGTGCCTATGGATGGATGCTTAGCCCATTTGTGTAAAAGTTTTACTTTAAAGGAATATTTTGGAATTTTTCAATCATATCCCATTTATTTTAAGCTTTTATTTCTCTCCATGTTGTGAAATTGTGCATTTTTCCCCCCTTTGGAGTATCTGTTACAGTGCTTGCTACCAGGTAGCTAGACCAAACTTTCTCTAAATTTTTATGAGGAAAAATGATCCCCTCTAAGCTTTAATTTATTTGCCTTCCATTTGGGGGGGTACAGATTCTTGAGTATGTATACATATTATTAGGGTACTGATATTGACAAAATAGGTTATGGATTTTGAGGCTTACAGATGGAGTGGTTACTGGATTATATTCTTTTTAAGCTTTTATTTTTTTTTTGTATAAATAGATAACCAACAAAGACCTACTGTATAGGGAAATTATACTCAGTATCTCATGGTAAGCTATAATGGAAAACATCTAAAGGAGACAAGAGTTCAATCCCTGGGTTGGGAAGATCTCCTGGAGGAGGAAATGGCAACCTACTCTAGTAATCTTGCCTGGAGAATTCCATGGACAGAGGATCCTGGTGGACTATAGTCCTTGAACACAACTGAGCAACTGAGCACTGCATATGTATGAGTCACTTTGCTGTACACCTGAAACTAACACAGCATTGTAAATTGATTATAATTCAATAAAAACCAGGAAAAAAAAAGTACAATCAGAGCAACCCTGTTACAGCAAAAGCTGTCTTGTCACTCCTCTGCTTATAACCCACCCACAATTCCTTATTTTTCTTTAAACAAAGGATAAACTTCTTACTGTGACACACATGGTCCAAGGTCACCAGACCTACATTTTCTCTTGGCTATTATTTCCTTCTTCTATTTCTCCAGCTCACTCTCCTCCAGCCACAGTCATCTTCTTTTCGTTGTTGTGACACGGCAGGCAAGCTCCTCATTCTGCGGCTTTGCCCTGGCTTGTTCCTCTTCCTGAAGTGCTCTTCCATCAGACACTCTGATCGCTCCCACTGCTCCTTCAAACCTTTTCCTAAATGTCAACTTCTCCATGAGGCCTTTTCTGTCTAACTCTTTTCCAGTTGCAGTCTCTCTAGAACTTACCACATCCATAAATCTAATTTTCCTGGCATGATCACTTTAGCACATAATTTGTTACTTTATTTTGTTTATGTTTCACTGTTTGATTCTACACTAGAATGTAAGCTTCACAGGGGCAAGGAGTATTTTGTCTGTTTTGTTCAACGGTGTATCACCAGGACCAGAATAGAGCTTGACACCAAAGAATGGAATACTGGTTAAATAATGAATGAATATAAATGTGGAATAATTTATTTATGAATTTAAAAAAACTCATTCTATTGTACATGTCCCATTGAATATCTTTTAAGTACAATATTGTTCCGACATTAATGAAGTTCTGATTCTCAAACAGGAAAAATAATGTAAGCATCTCTGTGTATATGAATGTTTGCTTATTAAACAAAAATATTAAAAGTTAAATTTTAGAAAATATCTCTTTGCCCATATGAGTGATACTAAAAATCAGGGCTTCACCATGGGAGTGTTGCAGAATGTTATTATACATAGTTTAAGAAAACAATTGAGAAAAAGTAGTGTGGAAAAGATGGGGTAAAGAGTAAAGACTGACACACAATAGAATATATAGAATAAGTTTAATCTACCTTGTCAATTATGAGTCTGTCATTAATCAATATTAACTATATTTAAACATAGTTAAAATTAGCCATTTCTAATTCTACACAACTATATTACTTCTAGATAATTTGTCCCTGCTGACTGCACCCTTGTTACAGTCTTTAAATGTTTATGTGACCTTTCTTCCAAATTCTTTCTGTTCAGTTCAATTCAGTTCAGTCACTCAGTCATGTCTGACTCTTTGTGACCCCATGGACTACAGCATGCCAGGCCTCCCTGTCCATCTTTAGTATCTCCAATTTCTCATTTCTTTTGAGAGGGAGTTTAGAGTTACTGGAAAAGCTGCTGGCAAACGTATCAGGTGGTAAGTGTAAATAATAACCCATCCTTAGGTGGAACATGTCTTATGTGTCTGTAGGTATTTCTCAGACTAGGGAAGATATAGTGAGTCCAAGAAAAAAATGATATATTCCTCTTTTCATTCATAAAGTTGTAAAATCATTTCACAAACATTTATGACACTCTTATGAACTGAATGTTTGTGTGCCCCCCAAATTCATAGGTTGATTTCTAACCTCTAATGTCATAGTATTAAAAGATGTGAAGTCACTAAATTGAGTTGTTAGCCCTCAGGAATGGGATTACTGCCCTTATTAAAGACAACCTCCCTTCATGGATCACAGCCTTGTGGTGAAAAGACTTGTATAACTCAGTGCAGCTATGAGCCATGCTGTGCAGGAACACCCAAGACAGATGGGTCATAGTGAAGAGTTCAGACAAAACATGGTCCACTGGAGGAGAAAAGGAAAACTACTCCAGTATTCTTCCCTTGAGAATACCATGGATAGTATGAAAAGGCAAGAAGATATGACATCAGATGATGAGTCCCCCAGGTCAGAAGGTATTCAATATGGTTGGGGAAGACTGGAGGGTAATGACTAATAGAAAGAATGAAGCAGCTGGACCAAAGTAGAAACAATATGTGGCTGTGGATGTGGCTTGGGGTGAAAGTAAAGTCCAATGATGTAACGAACAATAATATATAGGACCTGAAATGTTAGGTCCATGAATCAAGGTAAATTGGATGTGGTCAAGTAGGAGATGGCAAGATCAAACACTGGCATCTTAGAAATCAGTGAACTGAAATGAACAGGAGCAGTTAAGATTTTCTATTTCTTCCTGGTTCAGTTTTGCAAAGTTGTACTTTTCTAAGAATTTGTCCATTTCTTCCAAGTTGTTCATTTTATTGGCATATAATTGCTGATAGTCTCTTATGATCCTTTGTATTTCTGTGTTGTCTGTCGTGATCTCTCCATTTTCACTGCTAATTTTATTGATTTGATTTTTTTCTCTTTGTTTGTCGATGACTCTGGCTAATGGTTTGTCAATTTTATTTATCCTTTCAAAGAACCAGCTTTTTGCTTTGTTGATTTTTGCTATGGTCTCCTTCATTTCTTTTGCATTTATTTCTGCCTTAATTTTTAAGATTTCTTTTCTTCTATTAACTCTGGGGTTCTCTATTTCTTCCTTTTCTAGTTGCTTTAAGTGTAGAGTTAGGTTATTTATTTGACTTTTTTTGTTTGTTTCTTGAGGTATGCCTGTATTGCTATGAATTTTCCTCTTAGCACTGCTTTTATAGTGTCCCACAGGTTTTGGGTATTTGTGTTTTCATTTTCATTTGTTTCTATGCATATTTTGATTTCTTTTTTTATTTCTTCTGTGATTTGTTGGTTATTCAGAAGGGTGTTGTTCAACCTCCAAATGTTGGAATTTTTAATAGTTTTTCTCCTGTAATTGAGATCTAACCTTAGTGCATTATGGTCAGAGAAGATGCTTGGAATGATTTTGATTTTTTTGAACTTATCAAGGTTAGATTTATGGCCCAGGATATGATTTATCCTGGAAAAGGTTCCATGTGCACCTGAGAAAAAGGTGAAATTGATTGTTTTGGGGTGAAATGTCCTATAGATATCAACTAGGTCTAACTGGTCTATTGTATCATTTAAAGTTTGTGTTTCTTTATTAATTTTCTGTTTAGTTGATCTGTCCATAGGTGAGTGGGGTATTAAAAAGATTGTCTTTACTCCATTGTATACAAAGCCACAGTCATCAAGACAGTATGGTACTGGCACAAAGACAGAAATATAGATCAATAGAACAAAATAGAAAGCCCAAAGATAAATCCGCACACCTGTGGACACCTTATCTTCGACAAAGGAGGCAAGAATATACAATGGAGTAAGAAAATCTCTTTAACAAGTGGTGTTGGGAAAACTGGTCAACACTTGTAAAAGAATGAAACTAGATCACTTTCTAACACCACACACAAAAATAAACTCAAAATGGATTAAAGATCTAAACGTAAGACCAGAAACTATAAAACTCCT
>SJYC01053612.1:0-26785 GCA_006408675.1 Madoqua kirkii | reverse complement strand
CAGTACACCCTAACATTTTTTAATGTATGAAAGAGGCCATTTATAAATCAGTTGCCTCAGTATAAGCCAATACTCACTTTAAGATTCCATCCTTTCCTTGATGTACCTGATTTGGGGGAAACCACTCCATTGTTTGGTATTTGTTTGGTCTCTAAGTCGTGTCTGACTTTTTGAGACCCTGTGGACTGCAGCTCACCAGGCTCACCTGGCCTCCACTATCCCCCAGAGTTTGCTCAAGTCCCTGTTCATCGAGTCAGTGATGCCATCCAACCATCTCATCCTCTGTCATCCCCTTCTCCTGCCTTTAACCTTTCCCAGCATCAGGGTCTTTTCCAATGAGTCAGCTCTGCATCAGGTGGCCATAGCATTGGAGCTTCAGCATCAGTCCTTCCAATGAATACTCAGGGTTGATTACCTTTAGGATTGACTGGTTTTATCTCTTTAGAGTCCAAGGGACTCTCAAGAGTCTTCTCTAGCACCACAATTTGAAAGCATCAATTCTTCAGCACTCAGCCTTCTTTATGGTCTAAACCTTTATGCGGCTAAACGCAACTCTCACATCCATACATGACAACTGGAAAAACCATAGCTTTAACTATGTGGACCTTTGTTGGCAAAGTGATATCTCTGCTTTTTAATATGCTGTCTAGGTTTGTGATAGCTTTCCTTCTGAGTAGCAATGATAACTGGTTTCTGTCATCCAGTGGGTCCTCAAAGCTTCCAGTCAGTTCTTCTGTGTTTTCTTAGTCTCTCTCACTAGGGCTTTCCAGGAGGCACTGGTGGCAAAGAACCTGCCTGCCAATGCAAGAGACATAAGAGATGCCGGTTTGATCCCTTACTTGGAAAGATTCCCTGAAGAAGGAAATGGCAACTCCCTCCAGTATTCTTGCCTGGGAAATCCCATGGACAGAGGAGCCTGGTGGGCTACAGTCCATGGGGTTGCAAAGAGTTGGACACGACTGAAGTGGCTTAGCATGCACGCATAATCTCTCTCCTCCATGGCAAAGTTTCAGACGGCCTGCATTCTCCTTAAGCCTCCACCCCAACTCTTCTTCCCCCCACCTGCCCCCGTTCTCCTCAGTCTCAGCAAAGGATCCTGCTGGCTACTCTGTGGAGAAGATGGAGGCTGTCAAGCTGTCATGCTGTCTAGTTCCTAATGCCACACCAGGACATCTAGTTAATTCCTCCCACATCCTTCTGTCTATTTCCAGTGAAGAGATGCTCTTCCCTTGAATTGGGGCCAATGTCTAAGTCTGTGCTTTGGCCTGAACTCTGGACCTTCTCTCTCCTCCCTCCTCAGGGTCTTCCCCAGTTGACTGTCCTCCTTCCTGCATCCTCCTTGTTAGCCTTTACACATTCTCCCACCTCATCCATCTGAAAGCATCTCCCTCCCCTGCCCTCCCCTTGGCAACTTAATGCCTCGACTTAGAGTTGTTTCTGTTCTGCTTCCTCACCTCAACCCCTCACCCCTTCAGTCTGGATTGTACTCCCATCCCTCCACTGATACTGTCCTCACTTAGGTCACCAACTCCTGCCTTGCAGCTAAACCCAACACAGATGTCTTGGTCCTTGTTGGCTTTATTTCCCTAGAGCATTCAGCTTTACCAACCACATGTTTCTCTGAGAACTTATATTCTGCCCAATTTCCTGGGCTCCTCCTTTCCTCTCTCTTTCTCGCTGGACTCATCTTCCTGTGTTACGTCTTCAGTGGTGGCTCTACACTGGTCTCTCAACTCCTACTGTCCCCTTTCTTCCCTGAATTACTTTGGTTTACAAGCCACAGATCCCAACTCAGATTGAACCAAACAACCCACCAAAACACTACCATCACCAAAAAGTCACAAGGAAAATTCAGTGATCCGTGTGTCTGAAACATCCAGTCATAGATCTGGAGAAGACTCTTGAGAGTCCCTTAGACAACAAGGAGATCAAACCAGTCAGTCAAGGAAATAAACTTGACTATTCACTGGAAGAACTGATGCTGAAGCTCCAATACCTGATGCAAATAACTGACTCACTTGAAAAGACCCTGATGCTGGGAAAGATTGAAGGTGGGGGACAAGGGGATGACAGAGGATGAGATGGTTGGATGGCATCACTGACTTGATGGACAAGGGTTTGAGCAAACTCAGTGAGTTAGTGATGGACAGAGAAGCCTGGTGTTCTGCAGTTCATGGGGTCACAAAGAGTCAGACAAGACTTAGTGAACAGCAACAATGAGATCTGGGATAGCCAGTCCAGAGGTGTAAAATAAGAACATCACAACAACTTCACTATCTCTGCCTTAGTTTCATTTTCCCTTGTGTTGGCTTCATTGTCAGGCAGCTTCTTTCTAAACAATGGCATGATGGCTCCCAGCAGTTCCTGGTTTATATCCAATCCTCTTAGGAAATGCAGTGGAAAATTTTCTACCCAGGTTCTTAAATTGAGAGTCTAGGAATCATTTCTGACTCCTGTTTCCCCAAATCTTAGTCACCAAGTCCTGTTCCACCTTCTTACACTTGATCTTAGCCAAAAGGCTGAGAAGCGATCTGTTCCACCTTCTTAATCTCTCTTCATCCTTGTTGTTTAGTCACTCAGTTGTGTCTGACTCTCTGCGACCCTGTGGACTGTAGCCCACCAGGCTTCTCTGTCCATGAGATTTCCCAGGCAAGAGTACTTGAGTGGGTTGCCAATTCCTTCTCCATGGGCTCTTCCTGACCCAGGGATCAAACCTGCATCTCTTGCATTGGCAGAGGGATTCTTTCTCACTGAGCCACCTGGGAAGCCTCCATCCTCGCTACCAGTGTTCTAGTTCCCAGTACCATTTTTCATTCAGATTCCTTCTTCAGCCTCCCTGTGATTTTCTGCCTTGAGTTGTTACCTTGAAGTCTTGATGCCTTTGAGCCTGTTCTTCACATCACAGCCAGGATAATCTTTTGAAAGTGTTATGTGATGCCCAGCCACAATGGATAGGAAACTGAAGACAAAAGTCCTTACTATGTTCTGGAAGGCCTTGCATGAAATAGCTCCTGCCTGCTTCTCTGCACATTATACCTCATCCCAAGCAATTCAGCTGCAGATGCCAGACTAGCTAATTCCCTCCCAGCTCTGCCTTTTTATACAGTGCTCCCCAACCTCGACCGTTTCCCCCTCCTGAGACTACCACCTAATGAGTCTCTTGTTATTCATTTAGGCCTGGCATTCGATATAACTGTATTGAGAAAAATCCTTCAATACTGCATTATGTACTCTTCCTGCTAGAATATCCTCATTTTGCCATCTTAGCAATTATCACAGTTTATCCTCATTGCTTGTTAAATCATCTGTAACCCTCAGCAGACTGTAAGGTCCATGAAGGCAGATGTTTCTCTTGTTTTGTGAAATATCCCTGGCATTGCAGGGTAGAGACTTGATAAATATTTATGAAATTGTAAAATAAAATAGGATGTGATTATACTAGGAGATTTTAGACTATATGTTGGTTTGTGAAACTACTGGAAAGTCTAATGTCTACTACTTTTCTTTTTTATATGCTTATTGCATGCTAAGTTTCTTCCATTGTATCGGACTTTTTGCAACTCCATAGACTGTAGCTGCCAGGCTCCTCTGTCCATGGGATTTTCCAGGCAAGAATACTGGAGTGGGTTGCCATTTCCCTCTCCAGGATATGGTTACAGTTCAGTTCAGTTCAGTTCAGTCGCTCAGTCGTGTCCGACTCTTTGCGACCCCATGAATCACAGCATGCCAAGCTTCCTTGTCCATCACCATCTCCTAGATTTCACTCCAACTCACGACCATTGAATCCATGATGCCATCCAGCCATCTCATCCTCAATCGTCCCCTTCTCCTCCTGCCCACAATCCCTCCCAGCATCAGAGTCTTCCAGTGAGTCAACTCTTCACATCAAGTGGCCTAAGTACTGGAGTTTCAGCTTTAGCATCATTCCTTCTAAAGAAATCCCAGGGTTGATCTCCTTCAGAGTGGACTGGTTGAATCTCCTTGCAGTCCAAGGGACTCTCAAGAGCCTTCTCCAACACCACAGTTCAAAAGCATCAGTTCTTTGGCGTTCAGCCTTCTTCACAATCCAACTCTCACATCCATACGTGACCACAGGAAAAACCATAGCCTTGACTAGACGGACCTTAGTCGGCAAAGTAATGTCTCTGCTTTTTAAAACAGTAGAGTTTGGCAATTTCCTGGCCGTCCAGTGGTTAGGACTCCATGCTTCTAGGGTGGAAGTGGCATGGGTTTGATTCCTGGTTGGGAACTAAGATCTCACAATCTGTGTGGTGCAGCAAAAAAAATTTTTTAAAGAATTAAAAAAAAAATAGTAAAGCTTTAGAGTTAAAGAGGATCTTAGCAGACATCTTGCACTGCTACTGCTGCTAAGTCTCTTCAGTCGTGTCCGACTCTGTATGACCCCGTAGATGGTAGCCCACTAGGCTCCTTTGTCCCTGGGATTCTCCAGGCAAGAAAACTGGAGTGGGTTTGCCATTTCCTTCTCCAGTGCATGAACGTGAAAAGTGAAAGTGAAGTCGCTGGTCATGCCCGACTCTTAATTACCCCATGAACTGCAGCCTACCAGGCTTCTCTATCCATGGGATTTTCCAGGCAAGAGTATTGGAGTGGGTTGCCATTGCCTTCTCTGCATCTTGCACTAATTCACTTCAACTGACAGATTAGGAAATGGGAGCTCAGAGCAACTCTGTAACTTGTGCAGACCATGGGGATTTTCATGGTGGCCTCACTGGACTTGAACTCAGCTCCTGACTTTTAGTGCAGAGCAGCCTTCCCCTGGTCATGATATTATTACTTTTAATAGACTAGTGCAGTGTGAGTTTTATATTAACACAAAGGAATCTTACCATCTATAGCTTCCTGTGTTTTCCTTTTTAAGATGTACTTAGTTTGCCTGGTGGCTTAGATGTAAAGAATCTGCCTGCGGTGCAGTTTTGATCCCTGGGTTGGAAGATCCCTGGAGAAAGAAATGGCAACCCACTCCAGTATTTTTGTCTGGCGAATCCCATGGACAGAGGAGCCTGGTGGGCTATAGTCCATGGGGTCACAAAGAATCAGACATGATTTAGGGACTGAGTAACATGCAATGTGCCAAATACTGAGATTTACTTTTCTTACTCAACAAACATTTATTGTCTAGTATGGGCCAGACAGTGCTCTCAATGTTTGGATTATATCAGTGAATAAAACAGATTTGCCTGTTATCATGAACTTAAATTCCAGCAGGTGCAAAGAGTAAATTCAACATAGTTGAATCCATGATTATTGATAATATGAATCACTATTATTACTACTAGTGTATCATATGCCAGCCACTGTGCAATTGATTTTCATATATAATCTTATTTTCTTATTAACCCCGTGAGGTAGGAGTTTTTGTTGTTGCTTGAGAGTGTGGAAGCTGAGCCTCTAAGACATTATGTAAATAAAGTTGGCAGTTGAGTGGAGGGGCTGGTATTTAGACCAGCTTGTCTGGCTTCATTCAGTGCTGCACCTTCCTACCTTTGCTTGGTGAGTCACTGGTGGTTGTCATTTTTGCCTACAGTTCTTTCTTGACATCCTTGCCAACATGTTTTGCTCTTCAGTGGAAGTTGGGAGAGAAGGAAATTTGTGTTTTCCTCATTTTGTATTACAATACTTAATTATCCCTGCAGGAGATGATCAGAGAGGGAATAAATGACAGCTCTGCTTAGTGTTTCTCTGAATCAGTTAGAAGTCATAGCTGACTCCCTCTCTGTTCAGAAAAGATGTCACGGTTAGAGGGGGGAGTCGAGGTGCAGCCTGGAGAGTGGCGCATCCCTGGGGATGGGGAGACTCCCAGCGGAATGGTGTTGACACTGGTCATCCTACCAGTTAAGGTGAAAGCAGTAGAGTTGGTACCTCCCGTGTCAGTCTTCTGGTGTTGTGTCGTCTTGGTTTCCTGGCTTGCAGTCTTTAGGAAAGATTCGGCTCCTCGGCTCCAAAGATCCCTCTTCCTCTGCTTTTCTGCAGTTGCCCAACAAACCGGGTGTGTTTATGTCCTCCAGAGTCAGGCTGAATAAATCTTGCTAGAATTTAAGAGAGTGTTGTGATGAAATATTTCAAGTATTGAGAAGAATGTAAAGAATATCATGTACTCACAATTTCTTTTCTTTTTTTAATTTTTCTTTATTTGACTTCTCTGGATCTTAGTTGTGGCATGTGGGATCTAGTTCTCTGACTAGGGATCAAACTTGAGTCCCCTACATTGTAAGTCCTAGGTCTTAGCCACTCGACCACCAGGGAAGCCCCTCATAATTTCGTTTTGTCAAACCTTAACATGTTGCCTATGTGCTCCAGGTTTTACTTTTTTAAATTTATTTTTATTTATTTATCTATTTTTGGCCACATCAAGAGGTGTGTGGGATCTTAGTTCCCTGACTAAGGATGGAACTCGAACCTCTTGCAGTGAAAGTGAAGAGCCTTAACCACTGGGCTGTCAAGAAAGTCCCTCCAGTTTCTTTCTTTAAGTAAAATAATACGTAGATGTAGCTGAAATGCTCTAAGTACCAGTTCCCAAGTCCACTGTCCTTCCTCCCTCCCTCCCATCCAGAGGCCACCACTGTGCTGACTTATCATTACAGTGCATATGTTCATCCTGTCATTGCTCCATGAAAATGCATGGGTAAGCATCCTTACACTCGATGCCTAGAGGCACATTCTTTACCTATGTCTTTGTATGTAAGAGCGGGAGTATCTCTAGGATGTTGCTGGGGCATCATGAATCTGCAGTGACATGGCCACATTTCTTACCAGGATGGTTGTGCCAGTTAATGGTGTACATGACAATTTCTGCCTCTCCATGACCTCAGTCATGCTTACTGCTGATTTTTAAAATGCACTGCTGATCTTCTGCATGTGAAATGGTGTCTCACAGTTGTATTTGTATTTTTATTATTAATGAGATTGACCATCTTTTCCTGTGTTTATTGGCCACGTGTCTCCTCTTGGTTGAATTATCTGTTCATATTGTTTACTTTTGCATCTATTATGTTGTCATTTTTCTTATTGGTTGTAGTAGTTCATTGTGTATTCTGATTACTAATCATTTACCAGTCACTGTGCAGAGATCATCTCCAGGTCTCTTACTTGTCTTTTACTTTGTTCATCATATATGTTGATGTATAGACAAGATTAATTTTGATGTAGACAACTGTTTTGCAGTCTTTTTATTCATGCTTTGAGTCTTTTATTTTTGGCTGTGCTGGGTCTTCTTTGTTTCCTGCGGGCATTCTCTAGCCGTGGAGTGCGGCGGCTGCTCTCTCATCATGGGCTGCTTCTCACTGCAGTGGCTTCTCTTGTTGCAGAGCACAGCCTCTAGGGTCACAGGCTTTAGCAGTTGTGCATGGGCTTAGTTGACCCACAGCATGAGGGATCGTCCCGGACCAAGGATCAAACTCATGTCTCCTGCACTGCAAGGTGGATTCTTAACCACTGGACCACCAGGGAAGCCCCTGAGTCTTGCTTAAAAGAATTTTCCACCCACTCTAAAATCATGTGTATGTTTTCCTCTATTTTCCTTCTAAACTTTTTGAAAATTTTGATTTTTGCATTAAGCATGGGATCCATCTAGAATTTATTCTGTGATTGCTGTAAGGTTGGGATCCATTTTTCTTTTTCTGCCATAGATAATCAGCTGATCCAGCTCCTTTATTATATAGTCTCTTCTTTCTCCACTGATTGGTTTGTCTGTCTGGTACCAGGTTTCCATGCATTCAGAGGTGTGCTTGGGGCTTCTTTGGTTAACTAATCTTTTACCTGTTCCTGGGCTGGTATCATACTGTCTAAATATTATAGCTTTTCCTGTATCTCTTGATGTCTCACAGGGAGAGGTGACCTCCGTTTCCTCTTTTCAAAATTATTTTTTGTTATTCTTAATTCTTCCATACAGATTTTAGAGTCAGCTTGTCTAGTACCTTAAAAACACTCATCAGAACTTGATCTTGAACTATCCTGGGCTTCATCTAGACCATCATGCTTTAAACTCTGTCTGCTTTAAACTTTGTAACATTATCCTTCCTGGTAAACTTTCACCATGGCTTCTAATTCCTATGTTCACGGATTAGTTCGCACACATTACTTTTTTCTCTTGAAATGTAATTGTAAACAAAAGATGTATGGCAAAAGTTGCCATCTTAACCATTTGAAGTGTGACTCAGCGTTAAATACATTCATTGTATTATGCAAGCATCACCATTATGGCAAAACTCCATAATCATTAGGCAGTAATTTCCTATTCTCCCCTCTGTAATCAATCAGCAGTACTTTCCTATTCCGACCAGCCTCTGGCAACTACCATTCTACTTTCTGTCTCTATGAATTTGCCTTCTTAAACATCTCATATACGTATAATCTTACAATCTCATCCTTTTGTGTCTGGCTTCTTTTACTTAGTATGATGTCTTCAAGCTTCATTCATGTTGTAGCAAGTATCAGAACTTCCTTCATTTTTAAGGATGAATAGCATTCCATTATAAGGATGTACCACATTTTGTTTATCTGTTTATCCCATGTTGGACATTTGGGCTATTCTTTTTGAGTCTTGTGGATGATGCTACAATAAGCATAGATGTACATGTATTTGTTTCATTCTTGTTTTTCTTAGATATTTGTATAGGAGTAGAATCGCTGTGTTATAAGCGATTCTATGATTTAACTTCTGTGATTCTGTGTTCAACTTCTTGAGGTATTTTTTTTCCACAGAAGATTTACCACCTTACATTCCTACTATCAGTGGCTGAGGGTGGGATTTGTCCAATTTCTCTGCATCCTCTCCAACATTTATTTTCCGCATTTCTTTTTATTATAGTCATCCTTGTGGATGTGAAGTGTCAGCTCACTGTGGTTTTGATACACATTTCCCTAATAATGCCAAAGAATTGATGCTTTTGAACTATGGTGTTGGAGAAGACTCTTGAGAGTCCCTTGGACTGCAAAGAGATCCAACCAGTACATCCTAAAGGAGATCAGCCCTGGGTGTTCATTGGAAGGAATGATGCTAAAGCTGAAACTCCAATACTTTGGCCACCTCATGCGAAGAGTTGACTCACTGGAAAAGACTCTGATGCTTGGAGGGATTCGGGCCAGGAAGTGAAGGGGACGACAGAGGATGAGATGTCTGGATGGCATCACCGACTCGATGGACATGAGTTTAAGTAAACTCTGGGAGTTGATGATGGCCAGGGAGGCCTGGCGTGCTGTGATTCATGGCTCGCAAAGAGTCAGACACGACTGAGTGACTCAACTGAACTGAACTGAATGATGTTGAGCATTTCTTCATGTGCTTATTGAGTATTTGCTTATCTTTTTAAGAGAAATGTCTAATCAGGTCCTTTGTGCCTCTCCTCAATGCCCCTGCATTTAGAGAAGTTTACAGCAAAATTGAGTGAAAAGTATAGATAATTCCCATATACCACCCCACTCCATACACAACCTCCCTCACAATCAACATCCACACCAGAGAGGAGGTAAATGTACTAAAATCAATACACCTATACTGACACAGCATTATCACCCAAAGTTCATAGTTTACATTAGGGTTCATCCTCAGTGTATATGCTATCGGTTTTGACATGTATCCACCACTGTAGTAGTATGTAGAATAGTTTCACTGCCCTCCATATCCTCTGTGCTCCACCTAATTATCCCTCCCTTCCCTCTAGTTGCTCCCTTTGCCCATTTTAACATCATGTTATTTGACTTTGTATTGTTGACCTTTAGGAGTTGTTTAGTATTCTGTGGTGTTGTTGCTGTTGTTGTTTAGTCACCCAGTCATGTCCGACTTTTTGCGGCCCCATGGAGTGTAGCCCACCAGGCTTCTCTGTCCATGGAATTTTCCAGGCAAGAATACCGTAATGGGTTGCCATTTTCTTCTCTAGTGTATTTGGCATATCAAATCCTTATTGGATATACAGTTTGCAAATATTCCTTTCTTCCCCCATTACTCTCTTGATAGTGCACAGAAAATTTTGGTGCAAAGCAATTTTTAGTTTTCATGAAGTCCCATTTATCTGCTTTTTCTTGTATTGCCTGTGCTTTTGTTGTCATATTTAAGAAACCATTGACAAATCCAAGGCTATAAAAAATTTCCCTTACATTTTCTTCTAAGAATCTGATAATATTACCTGTTAAATTTAGGTCTTTGATTAATTTTGAATTAATTTTTATATATGGTATAAGGCAAGGATCAACTTTATTCTTTTGCATGTGGTATTTAGTTTTCCCAGTACCATTTATTGAAGAGACTGTTTTTTTTCTTATTTATTTGTCTTGGCCCACTTGTCAAAATCAATTGACTATAAATGTGAAGGTTTATTTATGGACTCTAAATTTTGTCCTATTGCTCTATATGTCTCTTATTATACTAGTTCCCATGTTCTTGCCTGGAGAATCCCAGGGACAGGGGAGCCTGGTGAGCTGCCATTTATGGGGTCACACAGAGTCAGACACAACTGAAGCGACTTAGCAGCAGCAGCAGTTTTGATTACTCTATGTTTATAATAAATTTTAAAATCAGGTGATGTGAATCCTCCACTTTGTTCTTCTTTATCAAGATTATTTTGGTTATTCTGGATCCTTTGAAATTTCCATATGAATTTCAGTATGGATTTTTCATTTTTGCAAAAACAAACAAACAAACAAACACACATCCTTGGGATTTTGCTAGTGATTTCATTGAATCTGTATATCCATTTGGGTAGTATTGTCATCTCAACAACATTAAATCTTCCAATCTGTGAACACAAGATTCTTTCCATTTATTTAGACGTTCTTTAATTTCTTTTAGCAATGTTTTATATTTTTCTCGCTTATCACATTTTATGTTGGTTGTTTGCTAGGAAACAAACAACATAGTAGGAACTTCTTTCCTATACTAGGAAGATAGTAGCACATTTCTAGAATACAAATAAGAGGTTTCAGATGTAGAGTCTTATAAATTTTACCTGTAAAGGAGAAAGCAACATCGTATTTATTTTTAGTACCAGAATTGTTGTCCCTAGTCATGATCTTTTAGGATCCTTGAATTAGGAAAAAAAAAAAAAAAAAGAAGCATGTCTGGGTTACAGAGTCTCAGATTTTGTTGACTTCATTATGCTCAATAGGTCACAATAAGATTTAGCTTATGTTGAATTTGACTTAAAAAAATTCACAAAGAATTTATTGTTGAATCCATGTTTAATATTGCAGTAACTTTTCTAATTCCATCTTCTATCAGCATGTTCATATTACAGTCTGTGTCATAAGATCATTCAGGGAAAATATGTATTTGACTTTCTGAATTCCTGTCTTTTTTTCCCTCATACCCTAATTTAGTCATAATCCTTCAAACATTCAAATTTACTGACACATGCCACTTACCTCTCTCCCATCATTAAATTAAACAATGTTCTGGGAAGATGACTTAAGTTACTCAAATTTTACTAAAAAATTCAGGGAATTAACATTGTCAGATTTTTCTGTCTTTTTAAATACAGCATGTGGCTGTACTCCATCCCAAGAAAGAATGACTCCAAACCTTTTTCTTTAGATGATGGTTGTGCATCAAAACAGTCCTTAATAAAGAAAGCAAAGAACTATTATTTAAACAGTCTTTTCAGGCTTAGAGGGAAAAAAGCAGATATTTGGGAACTAAGGCAAGACAGTAAGAAGGGTGCAGATTTAACCTCCTAGCCATCTGCAGTCCACTTGCGTTTGTATGTTGACCTTTGTAAGGTTAGCAAGAGTCTTCTAATATTATCCCATATATTGACATCCCTTACTATCTTGGCACCTGATTTAATCTTCACAAGTCTGTAAGACAATATTGTGTCTATTTGATAAGAAAATCGGCCCCAGAGGTACTGGATAACATGAATAACTCTCATGGTCACGCAGAGAGTAAGTAACAGGGCTAGATTCAAACTAGAGCTATCTGGTTCCAAAACCCTTGCTCTTGTTTTGTCATTTTCCTAATCTTGGCTTCATTAATCCTATATTTTGGGACTAAAAATCCTTAATTCCTTGATAGGTATTTGGCACACAAGATCTTTGACATCATATTTCTCTTTCTACTATGTACTAGTGATTCAGCCTGGTCAGTGGGGTTCTGAACCACCAGGACAGCCCTGCATGGAGAGAAAGAGAGTAAATGGAGAGTTGCTATTGTCAGAAACAATAAGAGTTGGTTGGCTATTGAGTGGGTGGGCAGGAGCAGGGAGTGCCAAGAAGATTCAGCTTGCAGGCTCATTGACAACCATTTTTCCATTTACATAATGACTTCCAAGGTCCTCTGTCCATGAGATTCTCTGGACAAGAATACTAGAGTGGGTAGCCATTCCCTTTCAGGATCTTCCCCAACCAGGAATCCAACTGGGGTCTCCTGCTTTGCAGGCAGATTCTTTACCATTTAAGCCACCAAAGAATCCCCCTACACATAGTAAATGTTTTCATTTCAGAGAAGCACCTGCCATCAAAAATGCTCTTTTCAGAGACATTCTGACTCTCAGTTGTTTATAATCTGGGAGCAATTGGAGGGCAGTGACACATAGCACTGGATTTTGCTAAGGCAGAACAATCTTGAATTGCGTGTGCCCTGAAGGAGGGAACTCGACTCTGAGAGCACTCAGCCTCTTTGACTCACTGCATCACTGCTTTCATAAAAACTTAATGACTCCTCTAAATGTCTGAAATGCCCTTTACATTTTCCTGTTTTACATTGTTCCTTTTTACTGAAATGTAGTAGCCTTTTCTTTGTTTTCTTATTTATTTTGATCTGTCTGGCACCCAATGCGTTCTGACAACGGAGGCACCTTCACTTCAACCACATGATTCAGCCAGAGCTTCTACATTCTCACAGCTGATTGGCTCAGAGTGAATGCCTGACCGTCACTAGCCAATCAGAGACTTGTCTCAGGATTTTTGAATTTACAAGTTGGAACAGATGGAAGTTTACTGTCAGAAGAGATCCTTAACCTCTTAGTGGCTGTATCTCCTGCCATGTAGGGTAGGCAATGAAAATGACTTGTAAGATTCATGAATGAGACACAGGCAGAATCCTGATCATGTATATATCTTTGGTCTTGTTTTCAGGGAAGCTCACTGCTCCTCTTTCTGAAATTGGTTGTTTAAGCATTCCTTGATTTCTGTCCTTTGGCACACTCCCCTTTCTGTCGTTTGGTTTCTATTTGTATCATTTACAGTCAAAAGAGTCCTGCCCAAAAGGGAGAAAGTTTTGTGCACTAGTGCTGTTCCCAAGTTGGGACTCAGGAAGGCTTTAGGATAGATTTCTTGCAAATATCAATGTCTTCTATACTGTTTTCAAGCATTAAAGGTTTGCATCTAACTTTACTGGTGATCTTTTAAATAAAACCTTTTGTGAAATGGTAAGAACAGCCTCAGCTATGCCCAAGCCTATTCGAGTAATTTGAATGTTAGGTTACTGTTCTCAGGATTAATAAGTACCTGAGAAAAAAGTTCATTGAGTTTCAAAATGTATTTTTAACTTTCTGAGATAAATAGGACTATCATCAGTATTTGGGTTTAGAGAGTGGAGGCTGGAAAGTGGTTTGACTTGCTGGATATCAAGTTTCAAACCCAGGGAAAGGAGGACAGTAGGAAGGAATATGGCTCTCAGCTGGAGAGAGAGAGAGTGTGTGTGTGTGTGTGTGTGTGTGTGTGTGTGTGTGTGTGTGTGTGTGTACTCAGTCTTGTCGAGTTCTTTTGGAACACCATGGACTGAAGCCTACCAGGCTCCTCTGTCCATGGGATTTCATAGGCAAGAGTACTGGAGTAGGTTGCCATTTCCTTGTCCAGGGGATCTTTCTGAGCCAGGGGTCAAACCTAAGTCTCCTGCATTGGCAAGCAGGTTCTTTGTCACTGAGCCACCAGGGAAGCTTAGTTGGCTGGAGAGCATAGGACCAATGCAGGCATCTCTTTAATGACTGTGCTTTCCTGCCCAGGAATTGTGGACAGTTCCACTGGGCCCATCTTGACTAGGTAAGTCAAAGTGACCTACAGTCATATAACATCTTCAGCATTATATAAGAAGTTTTTAAAAATTATAGTATTCTTATATTTCTTGCTTACAAATGTAAAATTCTTATGCTGCCCATTTCAATTTCCATTACTTTTTTTAATTTTTATTTTTTTTAAATTTTATTTTTCCTTTATTCTACATTACAATACTGTATTGGTTTTGCCATACATTGACATGAATCAGCCACAGGTGTACATGAGCTCCCAATCCCGAAACCCCCTCCCACCTCCCACCCCATATCATCTCTCTGGATCATCCCCGTGCTCCAGCCCCAAAAATCCTGTAAAAGTTTTGATCGACTTTGTTACAATGCTTCTGTTGTTTATGTTCTAGTTCTTTGGCCGTGAGGCATGTTGGATCCTAGCTCCCTGACCAGGGATTAAAACTGCACTTCCTGCCTAGGAAGGTGAAGTCTTAGCCATTGGGCCACCAGGGAAATCCCTCATTTCTTCATCTTTCAAAGTTTCTGGATTACATAAGAATAGTGGTTTGAGTTGGTTTTTATATTCAAGGTGTATACAATATACACATCTTTCATATTGTATGGAGTAGTTTTTGGTTTTTAAAGGTAATCTATACTCATTTAAAAAATTTTGGAATGCACATCAAAGCACAAAGAGCAGAAAGAAAAAAAAAATACACAAACATGATTATACAGCTTGAAGCTGGCCACATTCACAATTGGACATATTTCTCAGTGGTGTCTTAGGGGAGTAGTTTCCAAGCTTAACTTAGCAACCAGCCAAGTATCTGTTCCAGACTGTTTGACCTCCTTGGCTTTACTCCTCCTTTAATAGAAATTTACCTAATCAACTCTGTCCTCCCCTTTCTGCCCTCCCATAGTGAAAATTAAAGTCAGCTGCTGGAAGATTCTGGTAACTGATGAGGATGGGGGGTCATGAGCATCCTGGCCCAATGGGGGTAGGTAAAGCAGTGGGCTCTGGCCGTGGTGAAGGAGAGGCACCTGGTGAGGATGTAGCTCATATAGCAGTGGCTCAGAAGCCCTGGGTGCTGCCCGAGCTGTGGGCTCTCTACTCTCCCAGTGTCCCTGTGTTCACTGAGCTACCCAAAGCTTAAGTCCAAGCTCCACCAAGGGCAGGGAGGCCTCCTGCAGAAGCCAGGTTCCTTCTCATCCTGCTCTACCTTGTTGGGGGATTTTTTTTTATTGTTTCCTTCATTGTTTTGAATAGGAAGACATTCACGTGATGCAGAATATGTCTGTGCCATTTAGACGGCAATTCTCCCACCTGCCCTGAGACCTTCAGCCTCTTTTTATCCTCCCCTACTCACTGCAGCTTGTTTTTTGTTTGTTTGTTTTTGGTGTACAGTTGCTTTACAGTGTTGTGTTGATTTCTGCAGTACAGCAATGTGAACCAGCCATATGTATACACATATCCCCTCCTTTTTGGATTTTTGTTCCATTTAGGTCACCACAGAGAATTGAGTAGAGTAACCTCGACTATACAGTTGAATTCAGTCACTCTGTCATGTCTGACTCTTTGCGACCCCATGGACTGCAGCACACCAGGCTTCCCTGTCCTTCACCAACGCCCAGTGCTTGCTCAAACTCATGTCCATCGAGTTGGTGATGCCGTCCCATCTTCTCATCCTCTGTCGTCCCCTTCTCCTCCTGCCTTCAATCTTTCCCAGCATCAGGGTCTTTTCCAGTGAGTCAGTTCTTCACATCAACTGGCCAAAGTGTTGCAGTTTCAGCTTCAGCATCAGTCCTTCCAATGGATATTCAGGACTGATTTCTTTTAGGATTGACTGGCTTGATCTTCCAGTTTAAGGGACTCTCAAGAGTCTCCTCCAACACCACAGTTCAAAAGCACTGTACTATATGGTAGATTCTCACTAACTGATTTATACATAGTAATGCATATATGTCAATCCTGATCACCCACTTCTTCCCATCGTCTTTTACCCGTTGGTGTCCAGACATTTGTTCTCTGTCTGTGTCTCTGTTTCTGCTTTGCTGGTAGATTCATCTGTGCTATTTTTCTATGTGATATTTTTCACTTTCTGACTTCACTCTCTGTGAAGCTGGCTTCCCTGGTGGCTCAGAGGTTAAAGCATCTGCCTGGAATATGGAAGACCCAGGTTCGATCCCTGGGTCAGGAAGATCCCCTGGAGAATAAAATGGCAACCCTCTCCAGTACTCTTGCCTGGAGAATCTCATGGAGGGAGGAGCCTGGTAGGCTATAGTCCATGAGGTCGTGAAGAGTCACACACGACTGAGCGACTTCACTCAAAGCAAATACAGATACATGCTTTAATTTTTTTTTATATTGGAAGATAATTGCTTTACAACATCGTGCTGATTTCAGCTATACAACAACAATGAATCAGCTATAAGTATACACACATCCCATCCAATATATTCTGTATTCTCATTTTCCCCTTTCCTTTACAAAGGATTCATTGTATACACATTTTCTATACCTTGCTGGGGTTTTCTTTCTCACCACTTAATATATCTTGGAGATTTTCAAGAATATCAGTGCATTGAAAGCTTCCCATGCTTTTATTTTTTTAAGGATTAATCCCATCCTTTATTTCTAAAATTTTATTCATTATTATTATTATTATTATTTTACTTTACAATATTGTATTGGTTTTGCCACACATCAACATGAATCTGCCATAGGTGTTCCCATTCCTGAACCCCTCTCCCACCTCTCCCCACCAAAACTATCCCTTCGGGTCAGCCCAGTGCACCAGCCCCAAGCATCCTGCACCCTGCATCAGATGTAGACTAGTAATTGATTTCTTATATGCTATTATACATGTTTCAATGCCATTCTCTCAAATCATCCCACCCTCTCCCTCTCCCACAGAGTCCAAAAGACTGTTCTATACATCTGTGTCTCTTTTGCTGTCTTGCCATACAGGGTTATCGTTACCATCTTTTAAATTCCATATATATGCATTAGTATACTATATTGGTGTTTTTCTTTCTAGCTTACTTCACTGTATAATTGGCTCCAGTTTCATCCACCTCATTAGAACAGATTCAAATGTATTCTTTTCAATGGCCGAGTAATACTCCATTGTGTATATGTACCACTGTTTTTTTTTTTTGTCCATTTATCTGCTGATGGACATCTAGGTTGCTTCCCTTTTATGGCTATTATAAACAGTGCTGCAGTGAACACTGAGGTACACATGTCTCTTTCAGTTCTGGTTTCCTCTGTGTGTATGCACAGTAGTGGGATTTCTGGGTCATAAGGCATTTCTATTTCCAGTTTTTAAAGGAATCTCCTCACTTTTCTCCATAGTGGCTGTACTAGTTTGCATTCCAATCAACAGTGTAAGAGGGTTCCCTTTTCTCCACACCCTCTCCAGCATATATTGCTTGTAGACTTTTGGATCACAGCCATTGAGACTGGCGTGAATTGGTACCTCATTATGGTTTTGATTTGCATTTCTCTCATGTGTTTCTTCAGTTCAGTTCAGTTCAGTCGCTCAGTCGTGTCCAATTCTCTCTGACTTCATGATTTGCAGCACACCAGGCCTCTCTGTCTGTCCATCACCAACTCCGGGAGTTCACTCAGACTCACGTCCATCAAGTCAGTGATGCCATTCAGCCATCTCATCCTCTGTTGTCCCTTTCTCTTCCTGCCCCTAGTCACTCCCAGCATCAGAGTCTGTTCCAATGAGTCAATCCTTCAAACCAGGTGGCCAAAGTACTGGAGTTTCAGCTTTAGCATCATTCCTTCCAGAGAAATCCCAGGGCTGATCGCCTTCAGAATGGACTGTTTGGATATCCTTGCAGTCCAAGGGACTCTCAAGAGTCTTCTCCAACACCACAGTTCAAAAGCATCAATTCTTCTGCACTCAGCCTTCTTTACAGTCCAACTCTCACATCCATACATGACCACAGGAAAAACCATAACCTTGACTAGATGGACCTTTTTTGGCAAAGTAATGTCTCTGCTTTTGAATATACTATCTAGGTTGGTCATAACTTTTCTTCCAAGGAGTAAGTGTCTTTTAATTTCATGGCTGAGGTCAACATCTGCAGTGATTTTGGAGCCCTCCAAAATAAAGTCTGACACTGTTTCCTCTATTTCCCCATCTATTTCCCATGAACTGATGGGACCAGATGCCATGATCTTCATTTTCTGAATGTTGAGCTTTAAACCAACTTTTTCACTCTTCTCTCACTTTCATTAAGAGGCCTTTTAGTTCCTCTTTACTTTCTGCCATGAGGATGGTGTCATCTGCATATCTGAGGTTATTGATATTTCTCCCTCCAATCTTGATTCCAGCTTGTGTTTCTTCCAGTCCAGCGTTTCTCATGATGTACTCTGCATAGAAGTTAAATAAGCAGGGTGACAATATACAGCCTTGACGTACTCCTTTTCCTATTTGGAACCAGTCTGTTGCTCCATGTCCAGTTCTAACTGTTGCTTCCTGACCTGCATACAGATTTCTCAAGAGGCAGGTCAGGTTGTCTGGAATTCCCATCTTTTTCATAATTTTCCAGTTTATTGTGATCCACACAATCAAAGGCTTTGGTCTCATCAATAAAGCAGAAATAGATGTTTTTCTGGAACTCTTGTTTTTTCCATGATCCAGCGGATGTTGGCAATTTGATCTCTGGTTCCTCTGCCTTTTCTAAAACCAGCTTGAACATCACAAATTCATGGTTCATGTATTGCTGAAGCCTGGCTTGGAAAATTTTGAGCATTACTTTACTAGCATGTGAGATGAGTGCAATTGTGCAGTAGTTTGAGCATTCTTTGGCATTGCCTTTCTTTGGGATTGGAATGAAAACTGACCTTTTCCAGTCCTGTGGCCACTGCTGACTTTTCCAAATTTGCTGGCCTATTGAGTGCAGCACTTTCACAGCATCATCACAGGATTTGAAACAGCTCCACTGGAATTCCATCATCTCCACTAGCTTTGTTCATAGTGATGTTTTCTAAGGCCCGCTTGACTTCACATTCCAGAATGTCTGGCTCCAGATGAGTGATCACACATCATGATTATCTGGGTCATGAAGATCTTTTTTTGTACAGTTCTTCTGTGTATTCTTGCTACCTCTTCTTAATATATTCTGCTTCTGTTAGGTCCAGACCATTTCTGTCCTTTATCGAGCCTATCTTTGCATGACATGTTCCCTTGGTATGTCTAATTTTCTTAAAGAGATCTCTAGTCTTTCCCATTCTGTTGTTTTCCTCTTTTTCTTTGCATTGATCGCTGAAGAAGGCTTTCTTATCTCTTCTTGCTATTCTTTGGAACTCTGTATTCAGATGCTGACATCTTTCCTTTTCTGCTTTGCTTTTTGCCTCTCTTCTGTTCACAGCTATTTGTAAGGCCTCTGCAGACAGCCATTTTGCTTTTTTCCATTTCTTTTCCATGGGGATGGTCTTGATCCCTGTCTCCTGTGCAAGGTCATGAACCTCATTCCATAGTTCATCAAGTACTCTAACTATCAGATCTAGGCCATTAAATCTATTTCTCACTTCTACTTTATAATCATAAGGGGTTTGATTTAGGTCATACCTGAATGGTCTAGTGGTTTTCCCTACTTTTTTCAGTTTAAGTCTGAATTTGGTAATAAGGAGTTCATGATCTGAGCCACGGTCATCTCCTGGTCTTGTTTTTGTTGACTGTATAGAGCTTCTTCTTTGGCTGCAAAGAATATAATCACTCTGATTTCGGTGTTGACTATCTGGTGATGTCCATATGTAGAGTCTTCTCTTGTGTTGTTGGAAAAGAGTGTTGGTATGACCAGTGCATTTTCTTGGCAAAACTCTATTAGTCTTTGCCCTGCTTCATTCTGCATTCCAAGGCCAGATTTGCCTGTTGTTCCAGGTGTTTCTTGACTTTCTACTTTTGCATTCCAGTCTCCTATAATGAAAAGGGCATCTTTTTTGGGTGTTAGTTCTAAAAGGTCTTGTAGGTCTTCATAAAACTGTTAAACGTCAGCTTCTTCAGCATTACATAGACTTGGATAACTGTGATATTGAATGGTTTGCCTTGGAGATGAACAGATTTCATTCTGTTGTTTATGAGATTGCATCCAAGTACTGCATTTTGGACTGTTTTGTTGACCGTGATGGTTACTCCATTTCTTCTGAGGGATTCCTGCCCACAGTAGTACATATAATGGTCATATGAGTTAAATTCACCCATTCCAGTCCATTTTAGTTCGCTGATTCCTAGAATGTCTATGTTCACTCTTGCCATGTCTTGTTTGACCACTTCCAATTTGCCTTGATTCATGGACCTGACATTAGAGGTTCTGATGCAATATTGCTCTTTACAGCATTGGACCTTGCTTGTATCACCAGTCACATCCATAGTAGGATATTGTTTTTGCTTTGGCTCCATCCCTTTATTCTTTCTGTAGTTATTTCTCCACTGACCTCCAGTAGCATATTGGGCACCTAATGACCTGAGGAGTTCCTCTTTCAGTATCCTATCATTTTGCCTTTTCATACTTTTCATGGGGTTCTCAAGGCAAGAATACTGATGTGGTTTGCCATTTCCTTCTCCAGGGGACCACATTCTGTCAGACCTCTTCACCATGACCTGCCCGTCTTGGGTTGTCCCGTGGGCATGGTTTAGTTTCATTGAATTGGGCAAGGCTTTGGTCCTAATGTGACTAGATTGACTAGTTTTCTGTGAGTATGGATTCAGTGTGTCTGCCCTTTGATGCCCTCTTGCAACACCTATCATCTTGGGTTTCTCTTACCTTGGGCGTGGGGTATCTCTTCATGCCTGCTCCAGCAAAACGCAGCCGCTGCTCCTTACCTTGAATGAGGGGTATTTCACCACCACCCTTCCTGACCTTCTAGGTGGGATAGTTCCTCAGGCCCTTCTGCACCCACACAGCCACTGCTCCTTGGACGTGGGCTGGCTCTTCCTCTCTGCCGCCCCTGGCCTAGGACGCAGGGTGGCTCCTCCCGGCTGCTGCCCCTAGCCTTGGGTATGGAATGGCTCCTCTCAACCGTTCCTGCATCGCTGCAACCTGGCACCCTAGGCTGCTGCCCCTGACCTCGGACGTCGGGTAACTCTCTTGGCTGCTGCCCTTCAGACATGGGGTCCTCCCAGCTTCTGCCCCTGACCTCCGACGTGGGGTAGCTTAGTGTGCTTAGTGCTCTGGTCTCAGCCACCTGTGCTTAGTGAGCCGGTCGCAGCTACCTGCAGCTATCTGTATGTCTTCTTTGGAGAAATGTCTATTTAGTTCTTTGGCCCATTTTTTGATTGGGTCATTTATTTTTCTGGAATTGAGCTGCATAAGTTGCTTGTATATTTTTTTGAGATTATCAGTTGCTTCATTTGCTATTATTTTCTCCCATTCTGAAGGCTGTCTTTTCACCTTGCTTACAGTTTCCTTTTTTTGTGCAGAAGCTTTTAATTTTGATTAGACCTCATTTGTTTATTTTTGCTTATATTTCCAGTATTCTGGGAGGTGGGTCATAGAAGAGCCTGCTGTGATTTATGTTGGAGAGTGTTTTGCCTATGTTCTCCTCTAGGAGTTTTATAGTTTCTGGTCTTACATTTAGATCATTGATCCATTTTGAGTTTATTTTTGTGTATGGTGTTAGAAAGTGATTTATGGTTCATTCTTTTACAAGTGGTTGACCAGTTTTCTCAGCACCACTTGTTAAAGAGATTGTCTTTAATCCATTGCATATTCTTGTGTCCTTTGTCAAAGATAAGGTTTCCATATGTGTGTGGATTTATCTCTGGGCATTCTATTTTGTTTCATTGATCTGTATTTCTGTCTTTGTGCCAGTACCATACTGGCTTGATGACTGTGGTTTTGCAGTAGAACCTGAAGTCAGGCATGTTGATTCCTCCAGTTCCATTCTTCTTTCTCAAGATTGCTTTGCCTATTTGAGGTTTTATGTATTTCCATACAAATTGTGAAATTATTTGTTCTAGCTCTGTGAAAAATACTGCTGGTAGCTTGATAGGGATTGCATTGAATCCATACATTGCTTTGGGTAGTATACTCATTTTCACTATATTGATTCTTCCAATCCATGAACATGGTATATTTCTCCATCTATTAGTGTCCTCTTTGATTTCTTTCATCAGTGTTTTATAGTTTTCTATATATAGGTCTTTAGTTTCTTTAGGTAGATATATTCCTAAGTATTTTATTCTTTGCATTGCAATGGTGAATGGAATTGTTTCCTTAATTTCTCTTTATGTTTTATCATTGTTAGTGTATAGGAATGCAAGGGATTTCTGTGTGTCAATTTAAAATCCTGCAAAAGACTTTGATGGTGGGAGGGATTGGGGACAGGAGGAGAAGGGGACGACAGAGGATGAGGTGACTGGATGGCATCACTGACTCGATGGACGTGAATCTGAGTGAACTCTGGGAGTTGGTGATGAACAGGGAGGCCTGGCATGCTGTGATTCATGGGGTTGCAAAGCAACTGAGTGACTGAACTGAACTGAACTTTACTATATTCATTGACTAGCTCTAGTAATTTTCTGGTTGAATCTTTAGGGTTTTCTATGTAGAAGATCATGTTATCTGCAAACAGTGAGAGTTTTACATTTTATTTTCTGATCTAGATTCTTTTTATTTATTTTTCTGCTCTGATTGCTGTGGCCAAAACTTCCAAAACTATGTTTAATAGTAATGGTGAGAGTGGGCACCCTTGTCTTGTTCCTGACTTTAGGGGAAATGCTTTCAATTTTTCACCATTGAGGATAATGTTTGCTGTGGATTTGTCATATATAGCTTTTATTATGTTGAGGTATGTTCCTTCTATTCCTGCTTTCTGGAGAGTTTTTATCATAAATGGATGTTGAATTTTGTCAAAGTCTTTATCTGCATCTATTGAGATAATCATATGGCTTTTATTTTTCAATTTGTTGGTGTAGTGTGTTACATTGATTGATTTGCAGATATTGACAAATCATTGCATCCCTGGGATAAAGGCCACTTGGTCATGGTGTATGATCTTTTTAATGTGTCATTGGATTCTGATTGCTAGAATTTTGTTAATGATTTTTCCATCTATATTCATCAGTGATATTGGCCTATAGTTTTCTTTTCTTTTCTTTTTTTTTGTGGCATCTCTGTCAGGTTTTGGTGTTAGGGTGATGGTGGCCTCATAGGATGAGTTTGGAAATTTATCTTCCTCTGGAATTTTCTGGAGGAGTTTGAGTAGTATAGGTGTTAGCGCTTCTCTAAATTTTTGGTAGAATTCAGCTGTGAAGCCATCTGGATCTGGGCTTTTGTTTGCTGGAAGATTTCTGATTACAGTTTCAATTTCTGTGCTTGTGATGGGTCTGTTAAGATTTTCTATTTCTTCCTGGTTCGGTTTTGGAAATTTGTTCTTTGCTAAGAATTTGTCCATTTTCCCCACATTGTCCATTTTATTGGCATTTAATTGCAAATAGTAGTCTCCTATGATCCTTTGTATTTCTGTGTTGTCTGATGTGATCTCTCCAGTTTCATTTCTAATTTTATTTTATTTTCCCCCCCACTGGAAAATAATTTTATTGAGATTCTACCAGCTGTACAATCTGTTCTATTAGGCCCCTTCTTTTTTTGCAATTCGGTCCTTCTTAAGTGGTCCCATGAAGGCTTTCTTCTCCTCCACAGTCTGGAAGCGACCATGACCAAATTTGGAGGTGGTGTCAATAAATTTGAGGTCAATCTTCTCCAAGGCATGCCATTTGGTCTGCACCAGCAAGGACTTGCACAGAGTGAGCATGTTCTTCTTGGTTCCCACCATGCAGCCTTTGAGCATGACGAAGTCATTGGTCACCTCACCATAGTGGACAAAGCCACCCAGAGAGTTGATGCTCTTGTCAGACAGATTGTAATCAGGAGAGACATTGTTCTTGGTCAGTTTGCCATCCTTGACGAGGTAGCCCTGACCAATCTTGTAGATCTTCTTGTTGATCTCAGTGCGGTGATGGTAGCCTTTCTGCCCAGCCCGAGTCACAGAGAAGGCCACCCGGGCCGGATGCTATGCCCCAATACAGGCAACCTTGCTCAGCCCTCAATGGGTCTTATGGGGCAGCGTCTTGGTGTGCCAGTGGCTGGTGACACCTTTGTAGCCTTTGCCCTTGGTCACCCCAATGACATAAATCATCTCATCTTGGCCAAACACCTGGCTCACAGGGACCTGCTGCTCGAGCCTCTCGCGGGCCCAGTCCAGTTTCTCGGCCACAGTGCCTCCGTTCACCTGGACCTCCATGAGGTGGGCCTTCTTCTGGTGCAGGCGCATCTGGGTGTGGGCAATGACAAGGATGACCTGGCAGTACTAATTTATGCTGCTGAAGTCCCTCTCAAGCTACTTCTTGCCATCTGCATCCTGCCACTTCTTGCAGTATTTGGGGAAGGCCTTCTTCTTAGACTTATGCCAGTTCTTGTAGAAGTGCCTTTTGCACTTGTCCCTGATACGCTCAGCAAAGATGGTCTTAAAAGTCCAGAGGCATTGGGGTGTTTCCACATAGCCCACGATGCCCATGATCACCATGGTTGGAGTCTCGACGATGGTCACACACTCCACAACTTCCTTCTTGTTCACCTTGGACCCCGGCCTATCGACCTCCCTTACAATGTGGGTCATGCCAGCCTTGTAACCAAGAAAGGCGGCGCGGTGCATGGGCTTGGAAGAGTCATCCTTGGGGAAGCTCTTCACCTTCCCGCGGTGCCAGCTGCTGCGCTTCCGAGGCAGGAAGCCCAGGGACCCGTGCCTGGGAGCAGAGAACTTCCTGTGAAACATCCTGCCATCGGAAGCTGCCAGTAGAGCTCTAATTTTATTGATTTGATTTTTCTTCCTTTGTTTCTTGATGAGTCTGGCTAATGGTTTGTCAATTGTATTTATCCTTTCAAAGAGCCAGCTTTTGGCTTTGTTGATTTTTGCTATGGTCTCTTTTGTTTCTTTTGCATTTATTTCTGCCCTAATTTTTTAAGATTTCTTTCCTTCTACTAACCCTGAGTTTCCCCATTTCTTCCTTTCCTAGTTGCTTTAGGTGTAGAGTTAGGTTATTTATTTGACTTGTTTCTTGAGGTATGCCTGTATTGCTATGAACTTTCTCCTTAACACTGCTTTTACAGTGTCCCACAGGTTTTGGGTTGTTGTGTTTCCATTTTCATTTTTTTCTATGCATATTTTGGTTTCTTTTTTGATTTCTTTTGTGATTTGTTGGTTATACAGCAGTGTGTTGTTCAGCCTCCATATGTTGGAATTTTTAATAGTTTTTCTCCTGTAATTGAGATCTAATCTTACTGTATTATGATCAGAAAAGATGCTTGGAATGATTTCAATTTTTTAAAATTTACCAAGGTTAGATTTATAGTCCAAGAAGTAATCTATCTTGGAGAAGGTTCCATTTGCATGTGAGAAAAAGGTGAAATTCATTGTTTTGGAGTGAAATGTCCTGTAGATATCACTTAGGTCTAACTAGTCTATTGTATCATTTAAAGTTTGTGTTTCTTTGTTAATTTTCTGTTTAGTTGATCTATCATAGGTGTGAGTAGGGTGTTAAAGTCTCCCACTATTATTGTGTTATTGTTAATTTCCCCTTTCACACTTGTTAGCATTTGTCTTACATATTTCAGTGCTCCTATGTTGGGTGCATATATATTTATAATGGTTATATCTTCTTAGTGGATAGATCCATTGGTCATTATGTAGTGATCTTCTTTGTCTCTTTTCACAGCCTTTGTTTTAAAGTGTATGCTATCTGACATGAATATTGCTACTTCTGCTTTCTTTTGGTCTCTATTTGTGTGGAATATCTTTTTCCAGCCCTTCACTTTGTCTGTATGTGTCCCTTGTTTTGAGGTGAGTCTCTTGTAGACAACATATATAGGGATCTTATTTTTGTATCCATTCAGCCAGTCTTTGTCTTTTGGTTGGGGCATTCAATCCATTTACGTTTAAGGTAGTTATAATAAGTATGTTCCCGTTGCCATTTACTTTATAGTTTTGGGTTAGGGTTTATACACCCTTTTGTGTTTCCTGTCTAGAGAATATCCTTTAGCATTTGTCGGAGAGCTGGTTTGGTGATGCTGAATTCTCTCAGTTTCTGCTTGTCTGTAAAGCTTTTGATTTCTCCTTCATATTTGAATGAGATTCTTGCTGGGTACAGTAATCTGGGCTGTGGGTTATTTTCTTTCATCACTTTAAGTTTGTCTTGCCATGCCCTCCTGGCCTGAAGAGTTTCTGTTGAAAGATCAGCTGATATTCTTATGGGAATCCCCTGGTGAGTTATTTGTTGTTTTTCCCTTGCTTCTTTTAATATTTTTTCTCTGTTTTTGATCTTTGTTAATTTGATTAATATATGTCTTGGGGTTTTTCGCCTTGGGTTTATCCTGTTTGGGACTCTCTGGCTTTCTTGGACTTGGGTGATTATTTCCTTCCCCATTTTAGGGAAGTTTTCAACTATTATCTCCTCAAGTATTATCTCATGGTCCTTATTTTTGTCTTCTTCTTCTGGGGCTCATATGATTCAAATATTGGAGCATTTTATATTGTCCTGGAGGTCTCTGAGATTGTCCTTATTTCTTTTAATTCGTTTTTCTTTTTCCTCTCTGATTCATCTATTTCTACCATTCTGTCTTCTACTTGACTAGTCCTATTTTCTGCCTCTTTTATTCTACTATTTGATGCATCTAGACTGTTTTTTATCTCATTTATTGCCTTATTCATTATATATTGGCTTAAAAATTTTTTTTTTTCTAGGTCCTTGTTAAACCTTTCTTGCATCTTCTCAATCCTTGTCTCCAGGCTATTTACCTGTGACTCCATTTTT
>SJYC01053611.1:0-12289 GCA_006408675.1 Madoqua kirkii | reverse complement strand
GTTTTTTATCTCATTTATTGCCTTATTCATTATATATTGGCTTAAAAAATTTTTTTTTTCTAGGTCCTTGTTAAACCTTTCTTGCATCTTCTCAATCCTTGTCTCCAGGCTATTTACCTGTGACTCCATTTTTATTTCAAAAATTTGGATCATTTTCACTATTATTATTTGGAATTCTTTATCAGGTAGATTCCCTATTGCTTTCTCTTTTGTTTGGTTTGGTGGGCATTTATCCTGTTCTATTGAACTTCTCTGGTGGCTCAGATGGTAAAGCATCTGTCTACAATGCGAGGTACATGGGTTCAATCCCTGGGTCGGGAAGATCCGCTGGAGAAGGAAACGGCAATCCACTCCAGTACTATTGCTTGGAAAATCCCATGGACAGATGAGCCTGATAATTTACAGTCCATGGGGTCACAAAGAGTCCGACATGACTGAGATTCCCTATCACTTCCTCATTTGTTTGGTTTGGTGGGCATTTATCCTGTTCCTTTACCTGTTGGATATTCCTCTGTCTCTTCATCTTGTTTACATTGCTGCATTTGGGGTGGGCTTTCTGTATTCTGGCAGTTTGTGGAGTTCTCTTTATTTGGAGTTTCCTCACTGTGGGTGTGGTTGTATCGGTGGCTTGTCAAGGTTTCTTAGGGAAGCTTGTGTCAGTGTTCTGGTGGGTGGAGCTGTATTTCTTCTCTCTGGAGTGCAATAAAGTGTCCAGTAATGAGTTATGAGATGTCAATGGTTTTGGGGTTTTGTGCGGCCTGTATATTGAAGCTCAGGGCTGTGTTCCTGTGTTGCTGGAGAATTTGCATGGTATGTCTTGCTCTGGAACTTGTTGGCCCTTGGGTGGTGCTTGGTTTCAGTGTAGGTATGGAGGCATTTGATAAGCTCCTATCGATTAATGTTCCCTGGAGTCAGGAGTTCTGTGATGTTCTGAGGGTTTGGACTTAAGCCTCCTGCTTCTGGTTTTCAGTCTTATTTTTACAGTAGTCTCAAGACTTCCTCTTCTATACAGCACCATTGATAAAACATCTAGGTTAAAGAAGAAAAGTTTCTACACAGTGAGGGACACCTAGAGAGGTTCACAGAGTTACATGTAGAAGAGAAAAGGGAGGAGGGAGTTAGAGGTGATCCGAACGAGATGAGGTGGAATTAAAAGAGGAGAGATCAAGCTAGCCAATAATCATTTGTTTACGTGAGCTCCACAGTCTGGACTGCTCAGAGAAGTTCATGGAGTTATACAGAGAAAAGAAGAGAGAAGAAGGAGACAGAGATGGCCAGGAGGATAAATGGGGGAAATGAAAAGGAGGGAGACAGATTCAACTATTAATCAGTTCCCTAAGTTTTCTCCACCATCTGGAACACACAGAGATTCACAGGATTGGGTAGAGAATAGAAGGGTAAAGAGGAGAGATCAAGCTAGCCAATAATCATTTGTTTACGTGAGCTCCACAGTCTGGACTGCTCAGAGAAGTTCATGGAGTTATACAGAGAAAAGAAGAGAGAAGAAGGAGACAGAGATGGCCAGGAGGATAAATGGGGGAAATGAAAAGGAGGGAGACAGATTCAACTATTAATCAGTTCCCTAAGTTTTCTCCACCATCTGGAACACACAGAGATTCACAGGATTGGGTAGAGAATAGAAGGGGTAGGGAGGAGACAGAAGGGACCTGGTCAAGAAAAAGGAGAGTCCAAAAGAGGAGAGATCAGTCAAGCTAGTAATCTCGCTCCCAAGTAAAAATGGGTACTGAAGATTGGGTTTTTAAAGGTACAAAATTATTACAAATACCAAAAAGCAAAGATTTAAAACCTAGAGTAGAGGTTGGATTTTCAAAAGTACAATATTATAAAAAGAAGAAGAAGAGAAAAAAATAGTCACAAAAATGATGGGGAAAAAATGAAGTTTGCTTTAAAAAAATATGGTCTTTTTTTTTGCAAAGTTATAGTAGGTTATGAAAATGGAAATTAAAGGAGTAATAGAGGACTTAAAAATTAAAAATAAAATAATTGTGAAAATAGTAAAAACATATGTAGGACTTTCTCTGGTGTTGTTATGGGTATTGTGGGGTCAGTTCATTTTCATAGAGTTCCTTTGTCCAGCTTATATTTCTCAAGATTTATAGGTCCCTTCCTGTGTAGTCAGTACTAATGACAGGGTTTTAATCTATTTCACCTGTCACTTCCAAGGTGGTTCCCTCTGTTTTAGCTTCTTCTGTTTGCTGGTCTCTTCAGTGTCTGATTTCCACCTTGATACAAGAAGGGCAGTGGTGGACACTTTTTTTAGGTTCACTTGTTCAGTCGCGCTGTGGGGAGGGAGGAACGCTGCAAACAAATAACACTGGCATGTGCTTGCAGTGTCTCAGCCACACTGGGCCTGTCCCCGCTCACAACACACACAGCTCAGGCTCTAGGTTGCTCCACCGGGAACCATCCAAGGCCGGCCCTGGGCTGCATGCACCTCCCAGGTCTGAGCTGCTCAGATTCAGCCATTCAGGTAGTCCTCAGAGGTGCAGACTCGGTTGGGGCTGCATTTCGTGCTCTTCCCAGGTCCAAGTAGCTCAAGTGTTTGGTGAGCATGGTCGCTGTGACTTATCACCTCTCTCGTCCCTGCTGCTCTGTTTTCTGGGTGTACAACTGGGGCACCTCCTCAGGTGGATGATGACTGTCCAGAACCCCAAGAAGTCTTAGTTAGCAAAGGAGGCTGCTTGCCATTTGGTAGATCATATTTCTCTGGGGCTGCAATTGCCCCTTTCCGGCCCTTCTGGCTCTGGCTTCCTGTCACTGGAGGGGGATGGTCTGCAGCTGGCTAATTCTATTCTGTACTTTGTTCTGTGTGCAGTCTTGGTGGTGTCTTATAATAGAGCTTTTCACATGGTAGCTATCCCACAGTCTGGTTTGCTAGCCCACATTAGTTACCTTGGATTACACTCGGGACATTCGGGCCAGATCCTTACTCTAAGCAATGCAGCCCGCGCCTCCCTGCCCAGCCCCCACTTGTTAGTGGCAGATGCAGGCGTCTGCGCTGCTTCTCCACTGGGGCAGTTACTGTTGGGCTCATAATCTGTGGGTTTTAATTATTTGTTTATTTTTCCTCCCTGTTATGTTGCCCTCTGCACTTCCAAGGCTTACCACAGACTCGGCAGTGAGAGTGTTTCCTAGTGTTTGGAAACTTGTCTCTTTTAAAGACTCCCTTCCTGGGATGGAGCTCGGTCCCTGCCTCTTTTGTCTCTTTTTTTGTCTTTTATATTTTTTTCCTACCTCTTTTCGAAGACAATGGGCTGCTTTTCTGGGTGCCTGATGTCCTCTGCCAGCATTCAGAAGTTGTTTTGTGGCATTTACTTGGTGTTTAATTGTTCTTTTGATGAATTTGTGGGAGAGAAAGTGGTCTCCCTGTCCTATTCCTTTGCTATCTTAGGACTGCCTCCTCCTCTGATGTATGTAATCTTAAAATTGAGCGAAAAGCTGAAGAGGCAGCCAATTATAACTCCAGAGAACTGCAAAACTATCCAGATCACATTCTTCCTTTGAGCGGATATTTTCATCGCAGTACAGTAAATGTAAGTCTTGATCAAATTGGTCATATGTCCTTTGATGTGTTTTCATTGGTTGGACGAAAGCAGGCTCACCCACTAATGACATGTGTCATACCTCAGTGTCCTTTCATAGTGCATTAAAGAGGATCGAGGTTCCTCTCTGAAAAGTCTAGGACAGGCAGACCTAGTTTGCTCAATGGTTGAAACACAAGTTGTGCTTCCTGTGGCTCAAATGGGGAGAAATGGATGAGTGGGAAGAGACTTCTGCAGGTAAATTTCATATTGAAGTTCTGCCTCTTAGTGTTTTCTTCCTCTGTAAGCTTACAGAACTTCTGAAGACTGAAGAAGCTCATTTAAAGTGGACAGTGATTAAGCACCCTTATTGTTATTGTCAGCAACTGCAGGACTTCCTGCTTCCCCAGCTCTGTTTCAAAGAAAAGTCTTTTAGGGCCTGCTGCTTACCTGGGCAGCAACTACTGTGGAGAGAGTTATTTTCACATTTTTTCTTCTCAGAATCAAATAGAGGGAGGGAGAAATATCCCTGTTACTGGTAGTAATAACGATTTGATATTGATGTTCTTTAAAAACACATGTAACATGTATAGCACAGGATACTCTGCTCAATGTTATGTGACAGCCTGGAAGGGAGAGGAGTCTGGGGGAGAATGGATACTTGTATATGTATGGCTGAGTCCCTTTGCTATGCACCTGAAACGATCACAACATTGCTAATCAACTGTACACTCTAGTATAAATAAAAAGTTAAAATACACATAACAGTTTTTCCTTGGAGATTCCAAAGAATGCATATATCGCTAAAGGCACAAGAAATTACTTCCAAACTGAATTAGGTATTCCTGCATGTAACTCCCTGAGCTTCTCCTTTTCATAGAATTGAGTACAGTCTTCAGATTATCTGCCTACTTGCTAGTTTTCTTATTATAGAAAGAATTCTAAGAGGGCAGAGATGGGTTTTGTTTTTGTTTTTTACCTTGTTCATTATATCTGTGATGCTCCTCATATCATATATGTTTAGGGAATTTTTGTTTAATGAATGAGTTTTGCTATCTCCCTAGGTGTCACAACCTCTGTGTGGTGCTGGCTATAGAGAGGCACATAAGACAGGCTCCTGGCCATCAAGATATTACAGTCTTGGGACTTCCCTGGTGGCCTAGTGGTTAAGAATCCACCTTGCAATGCAGTGGCCACAGGCTTGATCCCTGATAGTGGTGCTAAAGTGGCTTCCTAGATGGTACTAGTGGTAAAGAACCTGCCTACCAATGCAGGAGACATAAGAGATGCAGGTTCGATCCCTGGGTTGGGAACATCCCTAGAGGAAGGCATGAAAACCCACTCCAGTATTCTTGCCTGGAGAATCCCCATGGGCAGAGGAGCCTGGGGGGCTACAGTCCATGGAGTCACAAAGTCAGACACAACTGAAGTGACTTAGCATGCATGTGGGAGTGCTAAAATCCCACGTGCACAGGACAGCTAAGCCTGTGTGTGGCAACTACTGAACCCTCTCACCACAACTGGAAAGCCTGTGGGCTGCAAGTAAATAATAAATGTTTTTAAAAGATACTATAGTCTTGTAGAAAAGACAGACAAGAGTGGGTACTTCACAGGATAAGGAAGACTGAGGAATTGACATCTAGTGGGCTTTTGCAGGTTGAATAGAAATTTGCCAGGAGGACAGCTGAGGGGGGAAGGCATGAGGAAGGCGTCAGATTCAGTCATCAGGATGGGTGAGGATACACAGTTGTGAAGCTACACGGGCTGTTCCCAGGAGGTGATTCAGCACTAGTGAAATACCAGCTGTGAATTTACAGAGGGAAGAATGGATGGGAAATACACTCGAACATGAGGCCAGTTAAGGGGCTTAGAAGTTAGCCTAAAGACCATGGGATTCATTAAAGGGATTTAACCACGGAGGTCTTGAGATAGCTGCTGAAGCATGAACTGCTTAAGAAAGATGAGTTGACAGAGTCTGCCCCAGGGTGGCGGTGGACACAGAACCGTCTGTAGACTGAAACTGATCAGAACGAGGGGAGAGGAGAATTGAAATGACCACACTGGGGACAGAGCTACCCTACTGTCCAGATTTAAAAGATTTTTTAAATTAATTAATTTATTTGTTTGCCTGCACTGGGTCTTAGTTGTGACACTCAGGACCTTTAGTGGTGGGATATTAACTCTTAGTTGTGGCACGTGGGACCTAGTTCCCTGACCAGGGATCGAACCCATTCCCCTGCAATAGGATGGTGGTGTCTCAGCCACTAGACCACCAGGGAAGTCCCTGTCCAGATTGTTCAAATTGATGCAGAGTGGGTGTATGAGGAGACATTTGGCTCATTCTAAATATACTGAGTTAAGAAAACTGTGCACCATTTCGGCAGAAAAGTCCAGAAAGCCACTGGACATTCTGGAGGCTCAGAGAAGAGACCAGGGATGGGGTGATCCTCAAATTAACTCACACCTGTGTTTGAACAGATACATAACCAAACAGCCTGCGAGTGGCTGAGATCACTTAGAGAAAGGATGATGCTCAAGAGAGAAAAAGAGGCTAAGACAGAGCCTTGGGGAGTCAGACATGAAAAGGAGAGAGGAAGGCAACGCAAGATGATGAGAAAGCGGAGGTGTGGAGCACAGGCAATGTGCCAGGCTTGTGTGCTTAGTCATGCCCGACTCTGCGACCCCATGCACTGTAGCCCACCAATCTCCTCTATCCATGAATTCTGCAGACAAGAATACTGAAGAGGGTTACTGTTTTTTCCTCCAGCAATTCTTCCCAGCCCAGGGATCAAACCTGTGTCTCCTGTATCTCCTGCATTGCAGGTAGATTCTTTACCTGCTGAGCCATCAGGGAAGCAGTGCTTCATGTTACAGCACAGATCTTGGGACCACCCCCCCTCACCCCACCCCCACTACACACAGAGGAATTCTGATTCGGTAGGTTTGGGGTGGGTGTGAGAACTGCATGTCACATGTGCTCCAATGCGGTGCTGATGAGGTTGGTCCACAGACCACCCTCTGGGTGTCAGATTGTGAGGAGAAGGCAAAGAGCTGGTGGTTGCAGGGTGGCTTGACGTTTATGGGGTTGTGGACATGATTGTAGGTGGAGGTGAAGGACGTAGCTGAGACAGGGAGAGGTTGGAAATCCTGGAGAGAAAGGGGGTGGTCAAAGAAAGAAATTCAAAGGTGAGAGAAGAGGAACTGCCCTAAGAAGGTGGAGGTGCCAGTGATCATGATCCCAGTAAAAATATGCGTGGGCTGCAATGTCCTTTGTGAAAGCCAAAGCCCCCTTGAGTAAGGGGTTTGCTTGTGGCCCCCCTTTTATCTCCCACCTTCTCCAGCTGCTGTTTACCTTCACCTCTCTGCCTCTTCCTCTGCGCCCACAGCCCTTTGTCTCTCTGCTAACATCCTCCCATCCCTGTCACTTCCGCATACAGATCCATAAAGAAATGCTTTGCTACAGATGAATGCTCAGTAATGAATAGACTTTCTGCAACACAAGGCATTTCAAGGATAAAGGAAAATTTCAAAAAATGTTTGCTCATTGTTGTTAAAATTGTGTCTCTACCACCTTCTTGCTAGATTGCCATCAAGCTGTTTGAGAGCACCCCTGGGGTGTCAGTCTTTGGCATCACAACCATAGCAAAGCACAAAAACACAGCTCTCTCCCCTCTGCTAACCAAAGCTCACTTCCTTGTAGCCCCAGAGCCTGCAGCCAAACTAGAAAGGCTTCAAAAGTCACTTTGTATGATTAAACAACAACAACAACAACCATCACCCTGACGATAGCTGTGAGCACACGCGAGTGTGTGTCACATTGTCTGAGTTCAAGACAACAAAAATTTATTGAAGGCTGGTCCTAGAACAAGCACCAGGAGAGGCATCGAGACCTAAAGATTAGAAAAATACTGTTCGGGTTCTGAGAGGCTCTTCATGTCCCTCTTTTTCTGAGTCCTGAATCAGGTGATAGAGGAAGCAGCCTGAGATGAAAATATCACTTTCCTTGCTGCTAACGCTGGTCTGGAGGATATAGCTTGGACCCGGGGACAAACCGGGCATCTCATTTCTTCCTCTATGAACTGAACTTCCCCCACAAAAATGGGCTAAGCTATAGGAAAGCAAAGGAAACTTTTGTCATTACTGCATGAGCAGAGATGAAGGTATATGGCCTGTGGAACAACCATCTCCAAGAGAGAAAATCAGAAGGAGCATGGGCAGTATGTGTGTGTACTGACCCTGTGTGTGCAGTGACCCGGTGTGTGTGTGTGCACTCCGTTATGAGCGACCCCGGAAACGGTAGCCTACCAGGCTCCTCTGTCCATGGGATCTCCCAGGCAGGAATATGGGAGTGGGTTGCTATTTCCTGCTCCAGGAGATCTTCCCAACGCAGAGATCAAACCCAAGTCTTCTGCTTTGCAGGCAGATTCTTTACTGTCTGAGCCACCAGGGGAGCCTTGTACCTAGTTTTATTAATCATGGAAGTATTTTTTTCTCCTAGAGGAGGAGGAAATAAGGGAAGTGGGCAGAGAGAATAGAAGTTGTCTTCTCAGTACTGTGGACAGAGAATATTTCCTATGTTTTAAAACAATACTCAGTTTTTTTTCTTTCTTTTTTTTAAAAAATATATATTTATTTATTTTGTTGCTTAGTTGTGACTCACAGTGTCTTCATTGTGGCATGTAGGCTTCTTAGTTGGGGCATGTGGGATCTAGTTTCCTGAGCAGGGATCAAACCTGGGCACCCTCTGTATTGGAAACACAGAGTCTTAGACACTGGATCATGAAGGAAGTCCCTATTCTAAGTTCTTGGCCAAAGAAGACTAGAGAAATGGGAAGAGCATGGCTTCTCCATCACCCTCCAACTATATAATCTCTCTCTCTTTTAGTTTCTAATTAACTTTATTTTTGGCTGTACTGGGACTTCATCGCTGCACAGGATTTTTTTCTGTAGTTGTGGTGAGCAGGGGCTACTCTCTAGTTAGTGTGGCTTTGCATGGCAGTCGTGTCTCTTGTTCTGGGACATGGGCTCTAGGGCTCATGGGGTTTAGTAGCTGTTGCAGCTACCCAGCTCTAGAGTGTAGGCACTATAGTTGTGGCACATGGGCATAGTTGCTTTTCTGCTGTATTAGCAGGCAGAGTCTTTACTACTGAGCTGCCAGGGAAGCCAACCATAGCTCTATTAGCCTATGAGTTTTATAATCAGACCTCTGGTCAACGGAGGATGGGGCTGCCCTCCTGAGATACATTTCTTGGAAGTGATAAGACAGAAGTACCAGGGGTTATGTTCCAAGCATCAGGGGCAATTGCTTCAGCTTTCAGAACATCTTTCCCTCATGTAGTGCTTCTGTGTACCTGCCTGGCAGCCAGTGGTGGGCTTTCCAGCTATGCCTGCAGCAGGGTCCATAAAGGGACAGAACAAGTCATTGATCAGATTAACTCCAGCAGTGTGCTTTGCTCCGAACCAAAGGCTTAGTTTTCTACTCTAGTCCTCAGCTCATGAATGTCCAGCCATGTTTGCTGTGAGCCCAAATCTTTCAGAACATCTTTCCCTCATGTAGTGCTTCTGTGTACCTGCCTGGCAGCCAGTGGTGGGCTTTCCAGCTATGCCTGCAGCAGGGTCCATAAAGGGACAGAACAAGTCATTGATCAGATTAACTCCAGCAGTGTGCTTTGCTCCGAACCAAAGGCTTAGTTTTCTACTCTAGTCCTCAGCTCATGAATGTCCAGCCATGTTTTGCTGTGAGCCCAAAATTTAGCATCAGAATATTACAGTAAAACCATGCAAGCAACATAAAATTGCCTTGAATTTGAATACTCCTCTCATGATTAAATTCCAAAGGGAATTTAAGTTCCTACCTCAAGAAGCTTCAACAAATAATTACAACCCAGTCTGAGCATTTGCTTCCCCAGTGGCTCAGTGGTAAAGAATCCACTTGCAATACAGGAGATGTAAGAGATGCATGTTCAATCTTTGGGTCAGGAAGATCTCCTGAAGGAGGGCTGGCAACCCACTCCACTATTCTTACCTGGATAATCCCCTGGACAGAGGAGCCTGGCAGGCTATAGTCCATAGGTTTGCAAAAAGTCGGACATGACTAAAGCAACTGAGCACACACTGAGCATTTTAGGTTAACGCAACATTTAGCACGTTGTGTTAAAACGCAACAACTTAGAGGATGCTGGGTTAATTCTATCTGAGAGAGTGGGAAAAGTATTTCACATAAGTAATAGCTTTTTAAAATATCTTATTTTGAAAAAAATTTCAAACATACAGAAATGTTATAAGAATAATAAACATTAACTCAGACTCACTAATATTAATATTTTGCTGTATTTGTACTTTCTCTCTTGAGGTAGACACATACAAACCTTTTTATTCCCCCAGCGGTGCTGGGAGGTATACGGTGATCTTTATTCCTGGATCAGGGATGGAACACTTGTCCCCTGCAGTGAAAGAATGGAGTTTTAACCACTGGACCACCAGGGAAGTTCCCCTTAACATGCAAACACACACACACTATTATTTTTATTAATTTTGCTGAAACACCTTAAAGTTGCAGACATCATCATACTTTGCCCCTAGATGCCTCAGGATGTCTCCCTTAAGAACAAGGGCCTTTGGGGACTTCCTTGGTGATCCATCACTTAATACTCTGAGCTTTCAATGCAGAGAGCATGAGTTTGATCCATGCTTGGGGAACATTAAGATCCCACATACCTCGTGGAATGGGTTCATGACATATAATATTGCTTTAATGCTATTATCATATGGTAAAGGGTCTTTTTTTCTAATTTTATTACTTGTTCAAAAAATGTATTTTATAGTACATTTTTTTTAAAATTTATGAAGAGCCTCTAACCCAGGGTTTCATATTACATTTACTTGTTATGTTTCTTTAGTCTCCTTTAATCTAGAACATTTTCTCAGCCCACCCCTCTCTCCTTCCTCCCCTCGCCCCCATGATATTGACATTTTTAGAATTTAGGTCAGTGTTCTGGTAAAATGTACCTCACCATGGGTTTTTTTATTGTTACCTTGTAGTTAGATTGCCTCACTTTTCCCTTTGAAATAATTTCAAACTTACATAAAAGTCAATTATATGGAGTTTTGCAACTTCTTTTTTGTAAGCTCCAAATGATTCTTCTCCAGATTCACCAATTTTTAACATTTTATCACATCTACACTTGTCTTACCATTTTCTCTTTCTCTTCCTCTCCCTGTATGTGTTTTTCTGTGTGTGTGGTTTTATAAAGAGTAGTTAAAGAGTCTGAACCAGTTAAAATAGTGTCACCCTGTAAGTAACAATTTTTAAATTTTAAATTAAAAGAAATACTAATTTATTTGGCTGTGTGGAGCTTTAGTCGCAGCACTTGGATTCCTCACTGTGTCGTCACTGGGCTTCCATTGTACTGCACAGACTCTCTAGTTGTGGCTTGTTGATTCCAGAGCATGGGGGCTCAGTAGTTGTGGCCCGCTGGCTTAGCTGCTCCATGGTATGCGGATTCTAGTTCCCTGACCAAGGACTGAACCTGTGTCCCTTGCATTACACGGCAGATTCTTAACCACTGGACAATGAGGGAAGTCCCAATTTTTAAATTTTAAATTAAAGTTTGTGTGTATATTTAAGGTGTACAACATGATCTGGTATGCATATACATAGTAAAATGGTTATAATAGTCAAACTAATCAACATATTCATTTAATCACTCTGGAATTGTTAACATTTTATTGCAGTGAAATCTAACACCTTAGCAAATTCCCAGTATTCACTCCAGTATTGTTAACCACAGCCATCATGCTGTACACTACTCCAGTATTATTAACCACAGCCATCATGCTGTACACTAGATCCCTAGATTTAGTCATCTTGCAACTTTGTACCCTACGACTGAGATCTCCTTGTTGCCCCACCACCACACCTCTGGAAACCACCATTTCACTCTCTGTTTCTCCACATTTGATACTATTAGAGTTCACTATGGATGGAGGTTCGTGACATTGTACAGGAGACAGAGATCAAGACCATCCCCATGAAAAAGAAATGCAAAAAACCAAAATGGCTGTCTGGGGAGGCCTTACAAATAGCTGTGAAAAGAAGAGAATTGAAAAGCAAAGGAGAAAAGGTAAGATATAAGCATCTGAATGCAGAGTTCCAAAGAATACCAAGGAGAAATAAGAAAGCTTTTCTCAGTGATTAGTGCAAAGAAGTAGAGGAAACCAACAGAATGGGAAAGACTAGAGATCTCTTCAAGAAAATTAGAGATACCAAGGGAACATGTCATGCAAAGATGGGCTCAAGAAAGGACAGAAATCATATGGACCTAACAGAAGCAGAAGATACTAAGAAGAGGTGGCAAGAATACACAGAAGAACTGTCCAGAAAAGATCTTCATGACTCAGATAATCACAGTGGTGTGATTACTCATACTTAGCTAGAGCCAAACATCCTGGAATGTGAAGTTAAGTGGGCCTTAGAAAGCATCACTACAAACAAAGCTAGTGGAGGTGATGGAATCCCAGTTGAGTTGTTTCAAATCCTGGAAGATGATGCTGTGAAATTGTTACCCTCAATATGCCAGCAAACATGGAAAACTCAGCAGTGGCCACAGAAATGGAAAGGTCAGTTTTCATTCCAATTCCAAAGAAACGCAGTACCAAAGAATGCTCAAACTACCACACAATTGCACTCATCTCACACACTAGTAAATTAATGCTCAAAATTTTCCAAGCCAGGTTTCAACAATACG